>JAMXDD010000009.1:31713492-31832305 GCA_024733475.1 Syzygium grande
AATTAAGCAGGCTTTATGTGCAGGAAGGCGTGAGGGACGCAGGATGGTACGCACAGTTCGAGAATTGATTCAAATGTTTTTCTTTCCTAGTGATTTTGGCTCCTCTTTCTTCGATATGGTAACATCAAACATAATTCTCGTCAGCGTTTGGACGGCTATGGCTCGCCTGTAAAATTTGCTGATATTGAAAGATCAGGAGGATTTTGCTTACTAAAACTGAAATGTGGCTAATTTTACTAGCTCTATCTCTCTTTCGTGGTGATAAACATCTATGCATTTCCCATGGTTTGCAGCAATTCCTTTTCAAACACTAAAACTCTTCCGAGACACATCATGTCGGTGCATGCTCGATAAGAAGCACTTTTAAGTTTGAGTGACTCTAGGTATATTCACAACGAAAATGGGATGATCTGAGTAACTTTTAGCCGTGTGGTATTATAGTATATTATATGTTTAAGTTTGCAAGAATTTTTTTTTTTAAACTTCAAGATTTCGCCTGTTCTTTTTCGCAAATTGACATTATATCATGGCTAATTATATTGGTGAAGACATTTTGTGATAAATTGTCTCCGGTCCATTTGATGTTGGGTTCAAATGATAATCCTCTAGAAGACAAGGCAAAGAAATCGGGCCGAAGTCCCAATGATAATTCAGACCCAGACAATATTGGCTGAGTACGAGTTAGGCCCAAACATGGCCGCCTGGCCCAACAAGAATTGGGCACATTGGAGTATAAAAGGCCCAATAAGAGAAATCTCTAGCCCAGACAATATGGGCTCCATATTAGTTGGGCCGAAACATGACCGTCTAGCCTAACAACCCCAAAAAAACCCACTAGGCCCAATAAGAAGAATTTTTGCACCAAGCTCAATACAAGCCCAAATAAGGTCGTCTAGGCCCAAACAAGAGTAGACCCAAATGGAGCCTTGCCCAATAAGCAATATTTCATGTACAGGTAATATGGGCTCAATACGAGCTGGGCCCAAGCATGGCCATCTAGGCCTGAGGTGAATTGTACCCAATATGCAGAATTCCTAGCCCTCTCGATTCTGTCGTTCTAGGCCCATAATATGGACTTGTAAAATAAGCGCATTCCAAGCTGGGCACAATACGTGTGGGGCTGTTAGGCCATCTACACCGAGCATTAATTGGGTCCGGTCAACAAGAAATTTAGGCGTTAGGTCCAAATCTCACCTAGCGGCTACCAATACAACACGAAGCCCAGGCCCAAAGAAGGCCCACTGAGGACAAAAGAAATAGGTTAATCCCTAAATCCGTAGCCATGTTCACCTGAATTAGGCCCAAAGCAAAATCCTCCTATGTCTATTGCGCAGAAATGCGGAGCAGGATCAGCGTTATGCCCAGAAATGCCGGTTGTCAAGTCTTAACGAAAGAGTTACTTAGGCCTGAAGAGCAGGCCCATTAGATTGTATTAACTCTTTACCTCTCTGTCAGCATACGCACAATACACCCAATTATGTGACATGCGAGTAAGTAGAGAGAGAGAGAGCGAGCGAGCTCATCCACCCAATTGATTAATTGGTTTCAATGGTCCTAATGGCACTTTGTATCATTATAAAGCTTATAATGCCATCTCTGCAAATACTAACAGGGTTCTCTAACTGCTATACGCCGGTATTCAACTAAGAATGCAAATAGCAAACCATTAGCATTCCAAATTATGGGATGCAAAGCACAATAACACTTGCTATGGGACATGTACGGTAATTTTTCGTTATTTAAATGTCATTTTCGCCAGCTTTACAGAAAAATTGTAAGCTACCTAGCAACCATCACGAGTTGTGAGTCTGCCTGAGCGTCTTATATGGATCAAAGCTGAATGTAGGGAAAGAAATTAATTATTCCCACTGGAATTTAGTAAATATGAATATTCTCGAAGAAGGTAAAGTTGCTCGGTTCAATTTTAGACGTCATCTACCAAGTGACCACCGAGCACTTCACTTGGTAAAGTTACTCGGTTCAGCTATAAAGTCATCTCCCCACCCCAATGTTCTCCTGGTCCTTACAACATCTGAAACTTCATTTTCATTCGCTTCTGGCCAGTCAGTTGCATGGTCATAGCCCAAGAGCTTTTGCTTTGTAATCCTGTTTTTGCGACACGAGAGAGAAAAGCCTCAGTGTGGAAAGAGCTCATAAAACTAAGTGCTAATCTTGATGAAGCAGAGTAAATGATTCTTTGGGATCAAATCACATTCGTAGAAATCAGCCCATTTCAACATAAATGGGGGGCAGTGTGAAGGAATTCTAATTTTCACCTGGTACGTTCATGACTGCGAGAGATGTCGGAATCGAATGCTTAAACAAAGGAACCTGAGACAGAAGCAGAATCGAGGGCCTGTGATGGAAAACTTGCTCTCGTCCTAATTCCATGGCTGCTCCTCTGCTCCATCGACTTTGGCTTGCTTCCGATGTTCCCCATGATCATAACCCAAAGAAGGAAGAAGCAAACAACACACGCACTATCTACGAATCACCAGACATCATAATAAGTTGGTAAAGAATAGAGTTTTTGTAAAAGAGAGAGCAGTAACCACCATTGCTCACCAAACCAAACCAGTTTTGATAGGGATGGAAGGGTGTCGGAAAGGAGTAGGTATTGTCTGCATTCAGTACATGTGAGCCCAACTTACATGCACCGTTAGATTGAGACCCACCTCATCTGACAGAACCCATGAACTGGGCATACATACATTAGGTTTATATAAGAATTTTTCGTTGAAAGAGTAGATATCGCCTGACACGTCAAGGAATTGTCCTAAAACTCGCCAATTTACAATCATATGCTAAGGTGCATGAGGGAATGTATGTAATTGTAGAGGTGCAATTTGGTCTTACAAGTCAACATCAATGGATCGCCGACTGATCTCTCGAGTAGATTCAAACGTGGGCCACTTTTGCAATCTTCATCTCAGCAGAATCAGGTACACAAGATGTTCCTTCACTCTCTATTATTCTTAAATATGTTGCTTATTGGACTGTATTTTTATCTTTTCTTTTTTCCTTTCTTTCTTTCCCTTCTGTTGCCTAAGCCTGTTCTTGAAAAGATCCAATCTCTACCGCAAGATTGCTGCTCTGCTCTGTGATTAAACAGTGATAAAATCACAAAGGATGCAACTTTTGCAGTTTGAACAGTTGCCATCTTTTGCCATCTCAAAATTCCTAATGGTCTAAACAAATTTTCTGAATCCGCTGTTATTACTTTGACTTGCCTTATGCTTTTATTACGGTAACATAATAATCGTGTTCTAGTTTGGTACCGATCTTTCTAAAAAAAACGTAGGTTGAAACGTATGGATCGGATTCACTTAGATAGTAACTGAGCCGAATGCAAAGCTTTTAAGATTTTTGTTGTTAAGACATTTCTGTTGAAGTCTTTGAATCATTGCAAAAGTTAATCTTCCTCCTCCTTATTTACTAATGTTTTCCTGTGCGGTCACTTGGCAAATGAAAAGTCGAGCCTTTTTTTTCCCTTTTTTTCTGAGTTCATTACCATCTTCTCATGACTAGCTCAATTTTGTACTCACAGTCAATCTACATTTCCTTCTCCCTTTGTTTGGACTGCTTTTTCAAATTGGTTTTGTTCTAGTGATAGTCATGGTTGAAGCAGTAGCAAGCAGCTTTTGCAATAGCAGTAGAAGCATGCGAGGATATAGTGGTTGAACAAGAAATGGTTGAACGAGTCCCAAATCTGGCCCCGTGATATGAAATTTTCAAATTGTTTGGGCCATATTTAAGATTTAAGTGAAAGTTGGTGATTATTTACGAGACAAAGAAAAAGTTCAAGTTAGAATTGTTGCTCAAGATAAAGTTTGTACCTTTTTTTTGGAATTAGCCCAAAATTTTTTACAATGAATTTTTCGAATGCAAGAGAGACTTTGGAAAAAAAGTAGGCGCTGCCACCTATAAACTATAATACCCCTAATTTCTATATGCGGAAGCGATATAATTAGAAAAATGAGCATGGTAATGTTCATTTAATGTTTTCTATTTAATCGAGGGTCGAATGCTGCCATTATTGGCGAATTTAATCTTTAAGTTCTTTACTTTTTATTTTTGAAATGCACGATGGATCTGTGCAAAAATTTAGATGTCGGAAATTATGAATATATGTGTGCGCCTTGTGCAATTTTTATATAAGTATGCAATATTTTGAGAAGGTGGAAGTGAATAGATTATGTGATCGCATTTTGATATTTTATCATAAAGCTATCGATGTGCGGACTGTTTGGAGAGGTAAATTATCCTCTAATCCGTGAACATAGCAACCAATTTCTTCGAATTCCCACTTCTCAAGGCGATAAACACTTCATGAGTTCATATCTCTCTCCAACTATACTATCCAAAAGGCACGTTATAAGATGGCTTGCGAGTCGCGACCTTAGAATCACAAGACAACTTGCGATTTTATCCTTGTCCGACGTATGTAATGAGAAGAGTCAATGAGCGGCACAGGTTTTTTGTCTCTGGAGCTGTTTTCATGCTGGACATTCACTCTTTCTTGCTCCCTCTTTGGTTGTTGTAACTTGTACAAATAGATTGGATACGAATTCATTTGCGTTCACTCAGAATTTGAATGATAGATTCAAGGACCAATGAGCACTTCGCCACATGGCGATCGTGGAGAAGCCTCACCAGAATGTAGAGCAAAAATCATCTTGTCCAATTGCCGCCCATCTATACAATATAACTGGTTGAAATTGAAAATTCACCCCTTGGAGCGAGTATCGTTTTGTGGTTAGTTTTTATGGATACGCACTAAATCTTGTTATAATGATCACCTCGACGCATTCTTTCATCAATTTTCCTAATTTTCTTTCCAATGTTTCCGTTTAAATCAAGAACAATGAAAGTTTCTTTTTCCTTTGTTGTATCTTGTATCAACTGCTGTGGGTCGTGAGGATTGATCCCTCACCCCTAAATCTTGATCCTGTGAAGCTTCCCAGACAGACTACCAAACAATTTATATACCTCGTAGAATAAGGCCAGCATGATTCAACTGAGTGCATATGCTTTTCGCATCATTGAGGATTTAAGGAAATTGACATGTATATCTTGTGATTTTCAAAGTTCCGGCTCGACTAATTTCTACTTAAATATGTGCAAATCGCCCGTAACCATGAACGTACTCTCGATTAGTAGGCCGACAAAGGAAGTGGGTAACCTTAATTCACATCTCTCTATATCATAAAGCAAATTCGATATCGGTTTCAATCTCGAATACCGGCACGAAATCGTTCCAATAACATCGCGACTAACTTCTAGAGAAGAAATTCAGCAGGACAAGGTACCCAAACCAGGTATGGAATCTTTCCTCAATCAAAGGGGATCAGTGTTATCAAAAAGCTGATAAGATAACAAAGGGGACAAGGAATGGAAGTTTCAAGCGAACTTCTCATTAGACGCTGCCAATATTAGGCTTCCCCTGGCCACTTCTCCAAGGATAATAACTTTACAAACACGACATAACTTGATTATATATGTTTGCTGTCAACATTTCAGTAATCAGGAAATATTGATTATTCAAGAGTTATACCGAACTCGTTGTACAATGAATTTCATAAAATATAGCAGATATTTTATTAAATTTTACAAAAAGCACCGTGTAGTCAAGGGAGCGGTGGTCAGTCCCTCTTGGTCTATCATTGGTTGAAATGGTCCCATTGTTAGATTGTCTGCACTTACTATTGGTATATTTTAGCCTCTTCATCTGAAACATTGTTACAGATCATATTGGTCGGGTTTCTCATGCAAATATGTATCTGACAAGTTGCTTTCTTTCTAAAAAATAGAGAAGACTAACGCTGTGTTTGTTTTCGCGAAAAATGTTTCCCAAGAAGTAATTTGTTTAGGAAAATGACATAATTTTCCGGTGTTATGTTAAAATCTGAAAAAGACTCGGAAAATATTTTCCACTGTTTGGTATGAAAAATCTGATTTGATTTTCCTTCACGCACTACTTTTAATACTTTTTTTTATCTTTTAAAATTGATTTTTTTGATTATTTTTAATTATCTTTTTTCTATTCTTTTTTTTTTTTCATTTTTTTACCTTCTTCTCGGGGTTGCGGCCATGGCGAAGGCCGGGCCGGTTGGACACAAAGCGAGCTCGAGCCTTGCCCCGAGAAGTTGCAAGCTCACCCGATCCGGGCGAGGCCAAGCTCAAGGCTCATCGCTAGATGCCACGAGCTGGCCGACCTAGGGTGAGCTCGTTCATTTTGGCAAGGCCCAAGCTTGCCGCCGGACATTGCGAGCTCGTCGCCGATCGGCCGAGGAAGAAGAAAAAGAAAAAGAAAGAAAAGGAAAAGAAAAGAAAAAGAAAAAGAAAAAGAAAAAATAAAATAACAATTAAGTCGATTTTTTAAATAAAAAAATAAAAAGGAAAATGTGTTTAGTGAAAGAAAGTGAGGAAAGACGGAAAGAAAGCAAGTTAAGTGCACGAGAAGATACGGAAAATATTTTTCTTGACTAGTTTATTTTTCGTGAAGCGAACACCGAAAAATTCGAAAAACGTTTTCCTAAAAATTATTTTCCGTGAAACGAACTAAGCCCGTATTATAAAAGGTCAAAAGGCAAATGCACAAAATGGATAGTGTTTACTTTTGTGCACGCCATGTCTACATCTTGCTTCCCGTCTATGCTTGTTACGTGGCAGAGGCAACCTGACAAGGCTTTGCCATGCGACTCACGTTCATCAATAAGTATCGTTTCGTCGAACATCAAAAAGAGGATATAACATCGAAATGCACTTCTAAACGTTTGCCAATTTTTAATTTAACCGAATCTATCTAACTAAGAATGAAAGAGTTTCACAAAAAACTTATTAAACTAGACTACAATATGCAGGTTTGTATTTAAATTTTACAGCTTATTTAATGTAACTTATTCTAACCATAGCCTTTGTTATTGGAAGGGAATCCACTTTGCAAGAGATTTACTTCTGTGATTGTGGTGTGCTGAGGGGCACGACGTGATTTTGTTCTTAATTTGAGTTGTTAGGATTTGGTCAGAACAGACAGAGAACTTCACGAGCATTGAATTATTAGTTTATTACTTGACAGTGGTGCACAGTTGGCATTTCATTTTATGGTTTCCCGCTTTCCGCTCTCGGTGTCTGTCCGTCCCGTCCTCGTTTTGAGAGTCGGCCAAGCTCCATCTTCTCCAACGTCCCGTTCTTTCTGGTTCTCTTTGGATGAGCAAGGGCAGGGCCGATCGAATTAGCCAAATTCAAATTCTAAATTTTTAGATGCCATTTTTGGACTTCAGAGACCGATAGGTCTGCAGAGGTCTGATACAGTCTTTGACGTCCCAAAAATGGCATCTAAAAGTTAGACTGAGAGCTTGAGGTGAGACTTGAACTCAAAGAGGAATGGAGATTTCCTTTGGAGCGCCCATCTCTTGTACCGGCAAGACATTTAAGAGCATTCTGACACCGCTTTTGGTCGGAGGAAGAGAGCTCGAGAGACACAAGCGAGCCTCAGATTTGAAGGGGGCATCGGAGATACCCCGGAGAACCGTGGATCGCAGCTTTTGTGGACAAACACCCAAGTTCTCTTCCTTGATTCGGTCAGTAATAGTGGCTTCATCTCACTCTTGTGATTTTTTTCGTTGCTGTTCTCTCTCCCTGTTTCGGTGATGTAACAAAACCGTGATGTGTTCATGTTGCTCGAATATATTATCACTAAGAATTTGAGTTTATCTGAGCCTTCTCTAAATGACTCGTGATACATTGTTGTTCTAATACTGATCTTAGATGAGAAACGGTTTCGATGTCATGACCAGAAATTAGTAGTCTCAATGCACACGCATGCTGTTTGTTGAAATGCCTCTAGGACATATTTCTAAAATAGCTCATGATTTTGTCATGACCAGATATTAGTAGTCTCAATGCACGCATGCTGTTTGTTGAAATGCCTCTAGGACATATTTCTAAAATAGCTCATGATTTTGTCATGACCAGATATTAGTAGTCTCAATGCACGCATGCTGATTGTTGAAATGCCTCCCGGACATATTTCTAAAACAGCTCATGGTTTTGTCACGACCAGATATTAGCAGTCTCAATGCACGCATGCTGTTTGTTGAAATGCCTCTAGGACATTTTTCCGAAATAGCTCATGATTTTGTCAAGACCAGAACTTATTAGTTTCAATGCACAAATGCTGTTTGTTGAAATGCCTCTAGGACGATTTCTGAAATAGCTCATGATTTTGTCATGACCCTTAGTAGTCTCAATGCACACGTGCTGTTTGTTGCAATGCCTCTAGTACATATTTCTGAAATAGCTCATGATTTTGTCATGACCAGATATTAGTAGTCTCAATGCACGCATGCTGTTTGTTGAAATGCCTCTAGGACATATTTCTGAAATGGCTCATGATTTTGTCATGACCAGATCTTAGTAGTCTCAATGCACACATGCTATTTGTTGAAATGCCTCTAGGACATTTTCTGAAATGACTCATGATTTTGCCATGACCAGGTCTTAATCGGAGCAACGTACGCTACGATGATGAAGACATCAGCTATCATATTTCTTTGTTCTTTATTCGTAAGTAGCTGTGTCGGAAGTATTTGGATGAAGACATACGTTAAAATCGAAAACAATGTGCCGGCTGGAACTCTAACAGTTCATTGTGAATCCAAGAACGATGATCTCGGAATCCATCATATAAAGGGTAGTTGCGAATTCTCAATTTGTACCTAGATTCTTCAGGGGGACATTGTTCTTTTGCAGCTTTGCATGGCCTGGTCAAATTGTATGGTTTGATATATATGTGCAAAGCAGAGACCAGGATATATGCACCCGGTGTACTTGGAAGATTTCGCCGGATGGTCCTTGTAGGCTTGATGAACAGTTCAAGGTCTGTTATCCTTGGAATGCTCCATCATAGTTAGGGACCTCTTTCGACATCTGGTTTTGGCCACAGTCCTTCAACAATGATACCATTGCTTCATTCTTCACCAATTTCTTTATTACCTCTCGAAAGCTATGAAGTTGTCACCAGATTTCACCGCCGAGGCCACTGCCTTCACCAGAGATAATGTGGTTGCACCGGTTCTGCAGTCAGATGGTGATATGTTAGTGAGATACATGCTGGAGCAGCTGGCCTTACCAGTTCTTCTGCGTCCTTAACTGCTGGAAATTTTCTTTCTTCAATTTCGACTATATTTGCTTATATGTGTATGTAGTATATACTAATTTCAGAAGCAGGCAGTTCCTATTGTGCAACTTAACCTAATACGCTTACTACCAGATTTGAGTGTTGCCATTAGCAAGTATGAAGTTGTGGATATATGATACTGCTACTTTTTATTGAAAGTGTTCCGATGTGCATTACCTTAAAATTAGGGAGAGAAGCAGTCCTCAATTGCGTTACAAGGAAGTACATGATTGTGCTACGAATGATACGTTTAGACATTTGTCTTTGTTTTATCTTGTTATTTAAGTTATTCCTTTTGGTGGCAGGGCTAGGATTTCCTGATGAACCTTTCATATAACTTTCTGGGTTTATGGACTTCCTAAACCACACGGCCTTATATAAGAGAAAACAAGCAACAAAATCATAACTGCAAAGTGTTTCGAACTCTCTAAGTCATTTGAGCTCAGCAAGAACCCCATCTGGTATTTCAAATGCATGCGAATAACAACATGATTCGGTACATTTCAATCATCGAATTTCGCTTACATCGTATGAGATTTACGCGATCCGAGAGCAGCGGTAACATGGAATCCTCAACTCCAGCATGACCCCAAACACACTTAGAAAGAACCTTGTGACAGCCACCCACATATATCACTCACACCTCAGCTAAAAAGAAGAAGAAGTGATATATTGACTGAAAGTCCTAAAATTTATCACTAAAATATAATTAAGTCCTAAACTTGCAAAAATAGCAATTAAGTACTAAAATTGTAAAATTAGTGCAATTGAGTCCTTTTATTAACTTTGTCCAACTTGGTTGGCATAATATGCTGATGTAAATTTTTTTTTTTTTTTTCTTCTTCTACGTGGTAATGATATGGCTAAAAAAAATATTGTTTTGACCAAAATTTGATTTTTAATACAATTTTTATTTAAATTTAAATTTTAATAAATAAATAAAAGGAGAAAAGAGAACCAGGCGGCAAGGGCTGCAAAGCCCTTGTTGTCGCTGCCCCACAATCGTTGATATTAAAATTCAGATTTGGACCAAAATGATATTGTTTAGCTTTGTATACCATGTTTTAGGCATGTCATTGCCACGTGGGAGAGAAAAATATAAAAAAAAAAAAGCTATGTCAATATTTTCCATTAGCCAAATAGGATGGAGTTCACGAAAGGATTCAATTGTACCATTTTGACAAATTTTAGTTTTTATTATATTTTTTTGTGAGTTTTATGACTTAATTATACTTTCGCAAATAAATTTTAGGACTTCCGTGCACATTTCCCATCCCAATTATCTGACAAGTCCATTCGGATAAGCTTCACTCCCCATTTTCCTTTCCGAATAGGGAAGAAGTTGGAGAGATTCGTTATGTTCGCCCGTTCGAGGTGTTGAAATTGTGTGCGTGTTTCGGGTGATCGAGACATGCATCTTTGTCAGTGTCGTCGGCAGATCATCAGCGTAAACAATAATCGACTCGGGTGCTTATCTGCATGTACGATCGACTCGGGGCTGAACTTCTTATTTTTCTTTTCTTTCTTTTTTTTCACGAAGTTAAAGGCTTTGTTAGCACAATTTGACCCACATAAACCATTTCGCTTCCAAAATAAAACTATAGAGAAATCTAAAATTGGCGGGCTTTATTAATCACGACTGCGCTAATACAGGAGCAAAAGTGTTTATGCTTGCCCTAAAAAAAAAAATTGCAATGGACCGGCCCATGGATGAACATGATTTATCTGCATGCTTAGGCGTGGTTTCTGTTCAACTTTGTTAGATCAGTTTATTTCTATGATCGCATCAAGCTGTTCATTTTTATTTTTTTTTACGATTTAAGTCTATACAGATGTTCGGTTCAAAACCAGGGAAGAAAAAGACTCATTAGTTATGTTTAACATCTAGATATTGTGTAAAAACACAGTGACATTACCTAAAGAATTATGGAAAAGATGATACCTCCATGTTGAGATCTAACAACTTGTTAGTGGAATAACTAGCCTCCTGCAGCTCTGCATGCACCTCTTCGGCAACTATTTGAGTCTAATTGATCACTTAGGGATGCATCAATTAGCGGGACACCTACTAGAATATGTCGTCGTACACAAGATAAAGAAATGCGAATGCATGATTTGAGCATTAAGGAAAGTCATGGAAATTGGATTCATTACATGTTGTCGCATCAATAATGTCTTCTGGCGAAGAGATACTAGAGAGATTAGTATTTTTCCCTAGCGCGATAAGATGATATATTCTATATTGGTGCTTTAATATTCGAGACAGGCAAAATGAGCGAGCTCGACAAGTAACATGCTACCCTTGATAGCGTGGCACTACAAAAAAAAACTGATTTTTTCCAACGAAATTTCCAACGAAAAATTTGAAAAAATTAGATTTGAAACAATTTCCAAATCGAAAAAAATTCGTTGGTAATAGGTTGTTGGAAATTTTTCCAACGAAAAATTTCAATTTTCGTTGGAAATTTGCGACGAATTTTATTTCGTTGGAAAACTCGTGGCTAAATTCGTTGGAAAAATTACAAAAAAAAATTTTTTGGTCAAAAAATCGTGGAAATTTTTTTTCCAACGAAAAATTTTTCGTTGGAAAAATTACAAAGTTTTTTTTGTTCGAAAAATTGTGGAAATTTTTTTCCAACGAAAAATTTTTCGTTGGAAAAATTACAATTTTTTTTTGGTTGAAAATCGTTTCCATTTTTTTTCCAACGAAATTTTTTTTTTTTTTGAAAAATCGCCCTCGCCGCCGGCGGGGCTAGCCTCATCATCGCCCGGCGGGCTAGCCTAGTTGCGGCGGGGGGCGAGCTCGAGCTCGCCCGGCCATGGCGAGCTCGGCCCTTGCCATGGCCGGGCGGGGCTAGCCTGCGTCACCGGCGGGGCGAGCTCGCCTAGATTTGGGGCCTCGAGCTCGCCCGCCATGGCGAGCCTTTAGGCTTGCCCCATGGCGGCTGGAGGGGGAGGGCGCCTCGGCCAGACCGGGCGAAGTCTCGAGGGCGCCGGGGCGCCTGCTCGCCGCTTTGGGCGCCGAGGGGCCGGCGATGGTGTCCCAGGAGCATGGGGCGGGCGCTGAGGCGGCGGGCGGTTTTGATGAAAGGGGGGGCGCCTGGAGGGAGGAAGCCGACGGCTTTGTTTGAGGAGAAGGGGGGGACAACGGGGAGGAGGCGGAGGGGAGGCGGAGAGGAAGAGGGGGAGGGAGAAGCCAAGGCGGGAGGAGAGAGAGAGAGAGAGAGAGAGAGAGAGAGAGAGAGAGAGAGAGAGAGAGAGAGAGAGAGAGAGAGAGAGAATGAAAGTGGAAATTGAGAAATGGGGAAATAGTGAGTACAAAAATTTGAATAAGGAAGAGAGATTTCACAAAAATTGTAAATTCCCACTTAATTTTGCAACGAAAAATGTACACACTAAAAATAATTAGGAAAAAAATTTGAAATTGTTGGAAAATTCGTTTGCAAATTTCCAAATCGAAAATTGTACACATTGAAATAATTGCCCGGAAAATTAAAATTGCTTGAAAAAAATTCGTTGGAAATTTCCAAATTTTTCCCAAATATAAAAAAAAAAACCGAATAGTCTTGGGTTTTTTTGAATTCATTGGAAAATTCGTTGGAAATTTCCAACGGAAAAAAATTTGTTGGAAATTTCCAACGAAATTTCCAACGAAAATTGTACACAATGAAATAATTTCCCAGAAAATTAATTGTCGTTGGAAAATTTGTTGGAAATTTCTAACTAATTTTTTTTCGTTGAAATTTCCAACAAATTTTCCAACGAAAAATTGTACACACAAAAATAATTACCGGAAAAAATTAAATTTTGTTGGAAAATTCATTGAAATTTCTAACGAAAAAAAATTCGTTGAAATTTCCAACAAATTTTCCAACGAAAATTGTACACACAAAAATAATTACCCAGAAAATTAAATTTCATTGGAAAATTTGTTGGAAATTTCCAAACGAATTTTCCAAACGAAATTGTACACACTGAAATAATTGCCCAGAAAATTAAAATTCATTGGATAATTTGTTGAAATTTCCAACAAAAAAAAATTCGTTGAAATTTCCAACAAATTTTCCAACGAAAATTATATACACTAAAATAATTACCCGAAAAATTAAAATTCGTTGAAATTTCCAACGAATTTTCCCACCTAATATAAAAAATGCCGAACAATACCGATTTTTTTTAATTGTCATAAAATTCGTTGGAAATTTCCAACGAAAAAAAAAATTCAAAAATTCGTTGGAAATTTCCAACGAATTGTAGATCGTTGGAAATTTCAACTAATTTTCCAACGAAAAAATATTCGTTAGATTTTCCAACGAATTTTTGCGGCGAAAAAAATTGTTGGAAATTTCCAACGAATTTTATTTTTCGTTGAAAATTTGTCGCAAAATTATTTAAAATTTTTCGTTGGAAAATTTTCGTGGCAAAAATGCGTTTTTTTGTAGTGTGGTTTAATTAGGGACGTTGTATTCATCGTCACTAGAGGAACATCATAAATTTTGCTATTTATGGAGCCGCTGACGATAGATTTCTAGCCTGAATTTAGAGTTGAGACTTCACGAGCAACACCAATTGTTAAAGCCCGCTAAAGATATTCACAGCCAATAGCATTTACACATCTGTTCATGAAGCCAAATATACACAGAAGTTGCCCTAAGACAAAAGATAACGTGGTACGTGCACGTAAGAAATCGATTTTCACTGCATGGATGAATCCTGTTATTTTTATCGGAAAGACGAACGTTTGGCTTCTTTCAAGCTGCCTAGCTCCCATTGGCAAAGTCACCGTTTGCGAAACTAACAAAGAATCCACGCAATGAGTGAATCTAGTAGATTGATTGCACTTTTTGTAGTTTTAGGATTCATTTGCACTTTAGTGATAAGTTTTAGGACTTTTAATGCACTTATTCCATAATAAAAATACATGATTAGTACTAAATAAGTCATTTTTTAAAAATAAAAATGGAGAAATATTGATTATTACACTATTTGAGATAAATAATAATTAATAATTTTATACTATGGCTAATAAATTCAAATCAGTGAACCATATGATAATTCAAGATTATATTTAGGAAATATCAATGTCAACACGCCATTCAATTATAAATTGTAATAAAACAAGTACAATGTAAACTAAAGTTATTAATAAATTCTCATTTAATTTCATTCGCACAAAATTTTTCTTAAAAGCAGTTAGGGTCAACAATTCGTATTTATGTATCATCATCGAGTTTTGTAATCTGGTAAAGCACGTCATTGAAAAACACTATGAGACTTATGTATTCGCGTCAGCTCGTGTCATTTTTGGATTTACAATGTAATCATGATAAAACATACTATTTTGTATAAGAATTATCCCTACAACCGAACACAAGAATTTCTATGCCATTTCCATAATTCACCGCACAAAGAACATTCTCATCACTCCAGTCCTTCTGCATTTCATTCTATGACTCTATTCCATTTTGGCATACCAATTGCAATTGCATGATGACGCAGAGAAAACTAAATATTCAATGTGACACACTTTTCAGCTAGTATATTATCCTAAATCATTGTCTTTCTTCGAAGAAACGGTACCTTGTTGAAATTTTATTATATATCATTGAAGTTAGGACGATAAAACACATAACCTCAAGTGCATTCTTATTTGACGGTGAAAAGGTACTTCGTACTAAAATTTTAATTTTGTCTATTGCAAGACGCTTGATAATAGCATCCAAGTATTTTTGTTTAACTAAATAATTAGTTTTCTATTGCATGAGGTGATAACAAAGTACAAATATTTGCACATGCATCGAAGATCACAATGAAAACTTGATGATTGTTAACGTAGTAAACTAATCACAGTAAAAACATAACCTTTTATAAATCAACAAAAGAAAGAGAACTACCTCTCAATGGGAGGACATCGACTGTTTATCAATAATTCGATTAAGGAAGAGTGTATTTACCTCTCAATGGGAGGTTCGTTCAACTTATCTAAGGTAATCACGGTAAAAGAGAAAGGAGGAAAGAAAATGCAAGAGATTCGGCCGTGAAAATTGTTGACACAGATTTTTTAATTGATCTAGGATTGACCAAGGCTTGATCGACGGGATATGGGACACAAAGCATGTTTTCAATATCCACAACGGGTTACACTCAACAAGAAAAGTCTTTTGATACTTATATTGTCACTTGAATTTGATGGCCAATTCATGACTTTCTGCGACTAATTACCCGTTTTTCGTCTTGTCCGGAAATTTGTGACTGCTCGATTCTAAACAAACATCGAGAAACTAGAAGTCACAAACATTTCGACATGACGAAAATTGGTGAGGAAGATATCACCAATGAAACTTCGACCAAATTTTTCCCATATCGCAGTTCCATTGCCCTAATATTTGAATATTCTAACACTCCCCTGCAAATGTAGGTTGGACTTTGATCTAAACCTAAAACGTGAAAATTTGTAATTAGGGAGGCCGATAGGGATTTGGAAAGATTTAAACACGGGACTTCTGCTATAATTACCATGTGAGATTTTGTAGTATCATGATCAATTGTTCTTAAAGTTTAAGTTATTAAAATAAAGCGTGATTTAATATTTGCATATTCTAATACAAACGAAAGTTTTCATACCTCTTAGTTATGGTGAATGGTAGTTTTTATTAATCTTAAAACAACTAGGCAACACGAATCCATAGACCTAACCAAGTGATTGCGATTTGGATCGACACCTCTGGCCCGTGATCTTTAATTTTGGCCAATCATTGTTGAGCTCGTTGAAAGGCTCTCCATTTGAGTACATCCTTAAACTGCTTCATCCGAACTCGGGACATTAAACTCAGGGTATTTCCTTGGATGAGAGAAGAAAAATTATCGCTCAACTTAGGGAGCTGAGCATGTGGGTATCGATGCGTTAAAATAAGGAACATAGTCCTATCAACCCACCGTGTAATCATTCCTCGACAGGTAGGGCGGTCCCAGTCGGAAGCCTTGGCTTCTCTTGCTTTGGTGAGGTAACACTAGCTATAACCACACCAATGACCTAAGGTAGACCCCCGGTTATAGTTACACAATAGTGAGGTAATACTATAATTGTGGAGTGTGGTCGTGAGCTATTTTAGCCTTTTTGTTAGGGATTTTCATTATATAGATTTCTTCCTAGTATAGAATCCTTCCTATTGTATATCTCCTAATTAGGGTTGTCATATGTCCTATATATATATAAGAGGATTGAGCATTGTAAATGTATACAGAGAAAAAAAAATTCATTGAATACAAAAAAGGGAGTCTTTTTCTACATGGAGCTCGTTGAAATGCTCTCTTCACAAGCTTTCTGAGTTAAAGCATTGAGGCATCTAAAAAGAGAAGAATACCCAATCTTGTTCCCATAAAAAGATTTGTACCTTAGCCTCTCAAACCTGCAACAGCAACCAATGATTGTTAGGTGTGCAATTTGCCCACTCTACTTGGAAGGGCGATTGTCAAAAAGAGGAAGCTTGGAGAAGAAAATTTTCAAATTTTAGACATTTTGCACAGTAATTATTTTAAAGCATCGAGGTAGATTTATCGTTGGTCGTTCAGTGTTTGCCTATCATCCCCCACAAAAAAAAAAAAAAACTATATGAGGGAGAAATGGAACGAAGAATAGCCCAAAAGGAACATTATTGGGCAGAGATTATTGCAATAAATTAAAAAAAAAAGCAGGTCCATTGGAATTATGTTGAGAAAGAAATGTTGTGTAATGGAAAGTATTAATAGGAATTCTTAGTATCTTAAATTAAAACCAATTGGATTACAATGAAAGTATAATTACTATTCTTAAAATTATTCCCCACATTTCCATTCCGGAACACAACTGTCGGCAAAGCAGTGACGAAAGTCATTATTCAATAGAATAATGAATAGATTGCCAAGTCAATAAAATCAACAAAAATTGGAATAAGAAGGTATGTGAAAGCATGTGAAAGCACAAAATCTCTATTTTAGCAATTGTTTTCACTTTGTTTTCTGCTTTCATTATATTCATAGATGAGCAATGTTTTTGCCTTAATATTTTAATTGCACCAAATGAAAATTTCTAATAGAATATGTTGTATTTTGAATTAGTGAAAATTAATCTACTAGCAAAAAAACATAAGCACAGTTGAGCACAACAATATCATCGCAGTGGTGGAGCCACGATTTAGGTAGGGAGGGAAGGCTCGAATTTAACGCGGAGCCAAAACTTTTTTTTTTTATAAAAATTCGATGATACTTACACACGGTAAAGTGTACTTTAGTCTTTAATGAAATAAAAATAAAAATCTGAATTAAGTAGTTCCCTTCCCCAAACTGTGTGAATACTTACTAAATGAAATTAATCTGAATCTACTACTAAGATCTTAACAATCTAATCAAGACCTAATTTTTTAACCACTCCAGTTTTTTTTTTTTTTTTTTTTCTATTATTTATTTATTATTTATTCATTATTTTTTCTTTGTTACACTCAAACACAATCTGCAATGCGAGTCTAAATCTCTCTCCTATTTTTGTTATTTTGTTATTATTTATTTATCTATTCTGAAAAAAAAAGGGGACATGGGCTGAGCTGAGTTATTGGGCTCGGTCTGCATGCAAGGTCAGATTTGTGTTATGCAAGATTAGGAGCGGGCAAAAATAATCTCTCCAACGGAATTGAATCAGCTGATTCTAAGCAGCTCTTGATTCCTAAAAATTAAAATTGATGAATAGTGGTCCGGTTCTCGATTCCGGATGTGGACCCATCCATCTAGATCGCACCGATATATATTTTTAAATTCTTATTTTTACAAAAATAAAAATGTTAATTACTAGTTTGCCCTAATTAACCCGCCTCCTCTCACTCATGCAGCACGCTCACGTAAGGACATCAAGTTCAAAACCCTAATTGCAATTTGCCCCTTCCTAGTTTCTTCACTCAAGTCTCAGGCCTCTCTTTCACAGCTCGCTCT
Organism: Syzygium grande; assembly: GCA_024733475.1. Classification (NCBI taxonomy): domain Eukaryota; kingdom Viridiplantae; phylum Streptophyta; class Magnoliopsida; order Myrtales; family Myrtaceae; genus Syzygium; species Syzygium grande. Next base: position 31,731,635 of record JAMXDD010000009.1, read on the forward strand.
CTACTCCGGCATGGACCTAAACGCATGGACTTAAATGCACCTCCCTTGAACATGATGGTAACTTCACATGGAGCTTAAACGAGTTGGAAAACCTGCTTATGGAAGAAGGCTGAGAATGGAGACAAAATAATGAAATGCTAGTTGTGCTATGTCTTCTTTCGATATGAGTGATGAAGGGTCAGGCAACAAGAGCTGGTAGTCTCTGCTGTAAAGAAGTCAAGCAACGAGTCTTTCCTAAGCAGAGAGGTTATTTTATGTGATAACGCTACAAGAAATGTGGAGATTGGGACAACTGGCTATGGCATGGAAATTAATCAGGAATGAACCTTGCACAACCAAATTGTATAAGGTGCTTAGTACCATCGTACGGTGATGCGGTGTCTCACAATTGTATCAATGAAGCTGATGGTTTGGGAGAAGTCAGCGTATTGGTCTATGAGAGGCCTCTAGTAAACTTGTGGAGTATTTCACATATATACATCTCTAGCCACTTTTTGTAACAGAAACTTTTCCCATTCTTAGGTCTCGATCGGTTTGTGGACCCACTCAGGATTGGACTGGACCGGTTAATCCAATTCCCATATGGGTCCAGGACTAGATGGGCTGTTCCCGGCTCCACAAACTTGACATTAGGAGGAACCGGCCTACCCAGGAGACGATCACCCCTATATAGAATAGACCACAAGTAGGCTTATTAATCAAGCCTTTTTTAATTAAAACTCACAAGCCCCTTGCTGAATATAACCAAACCCAGCCCACGTTCTACTATAATCATTATAAGCTCATTGCCCCTTATAACCGTGCATTATACCCACACTAATCCCATTTTCCATTATGCTAACACTAAGCCCATTATTATTTTCTTTTAGTCATTTTTATTTCATTTGCCTGCTCCGATCGTGTTTCTCTTGAGCAAACCGAGAACAAACATCTTCAATCAAAGCTCGATACACCAACAAATCAAAACATGAACGTAAGTACTTCGCAGTCAATCAACATATACTCGTCACCAGACCTCCATCGTCGATCGCCACGTTCAGTAGCCACCGTTAGCCACCACTGACTACAGCCACTACAGGCACGAAGAACCGGAGACATAGCAACACACGGATAAGAGGAACGCGATGAACAAACCGATGTAAACGAGTGTAGCGATTAACACTCGGGCCATAGATTCGGCACCATCACCTCGCCGACCAACGCTGTTGATAACCACGGGAACATAGAACACAAGAGAGAGAAAACACTGGTTCAGTGAAATTATTGATGATTTATGCATTTAAACTGTCTCAACAGCTACCATGCATTTAAACTGAGCGCGCGCATTCCTTTCGCAAAAGATTGAGTGTTCGAATCCCGGCGCCGCTTATATCATGAATCAAACCATGCAAACCACGCCAAAACTTCTTCCTATTTAACAAGCAGCTATTTCACAAATTTTTCTCGGAGGCATATCATGGAATGGTTTATGGTGAGAAATAGATTTAGTTTTTTCAAACTCAGATTCCTGGCTCGACTCAAATGGAACTTCCGAGCAGTGCTCTCAATCAAATGGATAGGCTCGAACGCGATTGATTCTACTTTCAGACGCAGGAGAAAACAACATCATCTTTATTTTCGTTAAACCGAAGCATAATGAAACGTATAGAAGCTTGCCTTGCTAATGAAACTGATTAGTACGCTGTTGAGGATCGATTGAGATAGTACAACATCCTAGCCGTTCCTTGGGGTTTCTTCTTGTTTTGAAAACATTGGCTGAATTGCTCTTAAAAGTTTTAATTGGGGCCGATGCGAATTGAAGCTTTTGGGGGCATGCACTGACCGACTCGGCATGTAGTGAGCGTAGGGACCAGGCTCTCCTCAGGAACTTTGCATGTTTGATCGAGACCGTATTAAACCTCATTTCTTATTATTTTATTATTATTATTATTATTATTATTTTATTTTGTTTATTATTTTTATTTATTTATTTATCTATCTATTTTTTTTTTCTTTTCTCTATTGTCTATTTTCATTAAATTGCATGCCCAATTTGCCGCCTAGAATTTAGTTGTCAAAAACTACAAACGAATTTAAAATTTTATCTAGTGAGGACTTTTGCCACTAAATGCAAACTTTGAAAATTTCTGCAAATGATAGAAACTTTTGCGAAAATGTGTGCAAATCTGATTCGATTTCCACTCAAGAACCGGACCAAATTGGTTTGCATTGATTGGTTCAAAGCCTGTTCTAGAGAGAAGTGGTCTGGTTCTGGGTTCCGTGAACCGACAATTGGTTTCAAGCCTCTCCGACAAAAAAGTACCTTTGCATCAATGGAGAATTGAACATATTCAACATGAAGAAATGCCAACATAACCACTTGACTAACAAAGTTTTTGTAGTAATATGGTGTAACTTATTCCGCAAACATAACTTTTATATTTCATTAGGTGAATATAGCATTTAAGACATGAATATCTCCACTGGATATTTCCCCAGGTTCAGATCATTTCTTCTGCATTCCCTCAAAAGGGTTTTTTTTTTTTTCTAGATCATCATAATAATTTAAGAGATCTGAACATTGATTTTAAAATTGTGCCACGGCGAGCATCAAAGCGGATAATCTCTCTGCTTTAACTACACGTAATACATTTATCATGTCAAATCAAATTTTATGTTAATTGAATTTAAAATAACAAAGTTTAAAATGTTAATCTGGATTGTCCGCCTCCCAAAAGCATGAGATTCCTTAGTCAGACATATAGTGAGGTCGCCTTCCTTTGGAACGGCTAATGCACTTTTGCTCGTGACACATTTTCAAAGGAATATGCTAGTGGGTGTTCCTCAATATTCAATTAAAGAGATATTACATTTTATAATGTATGAGGGTTAAGACACGCGTAACTGTGCAATTATGTATAGAAAGAAGATGAGCAGTTATGCATGAAGTGGATTTTAGAAATTAAGGGCATCTTAGAAAATCTAACCCATGACAAGAGGATAAGAAAATGGGTGGTTTTTTTTTTTTGAAATGGGTAGGCATCAAAAAAAAAAAAAAGAGAGCAGAAAAGAAGGTAAATTTAAGAAATCTAAAAATGAGACAAAGAGGTGTAATTCCTAATATTTACAAGTAAAAATGCACAAATATTGCATGTTTGTAAAGAATTGATTTTTAAGAATTTTGCATAATCGTTTTATCACGGATTATTAATTAATAGAAAGAAAATATTAACACGGTACATGAACAAATTGCACATACTTGTACAAGGAGATAGTTTGTTGAAGATTGAAACTCTTTTTTTTTTTTTTTTTTTTCAGGTAATCTTCGAACTTTAAAATTGAAACGTGTGAAAAATAAGATAATATTATTAGTTCACGTATTCGTCCTTAATAAAATATCTGTAAAATAACTAACAGAGAATATTTTGTAAAAGAAAAAAAGTGGTGGTGATCTATAAAAATTAAAAACTCTGTTTATGTTATGGAATGGTATAGACTATAGAAACATATAGATTATATGTTCTTATGATGCTCATGCTAAAGTTTTTGGGAAAAAGAAAAAGAAAAGAAGAGGACGTCGGTGATGCGCCTGCACGAGCAGCTGGTCTTGCCGGTTCTGCCGCCTCCTTCACCGCCGGAGCAAATGTGGGTGATTCCTGAAATGCCGTCGTGACGGAGTCCGCCCAATGCAAACCCATCATCATAATCATGTCAGCGAGATTTCGAGTCCGAATGAAGTCAACAGCCCATCGAGCTGGCGTGGCCTCGAGGCCTGGAGGTGATTCGGCCAGTGCATCGCTCAGGGCGTCTGTAACGATGAATGGAGGGAGCATGGCGGGAGTTTACAGTAAATGGGGGCGGAGTTGCAGCTTTGCTCAGATAGCAAGTTGCTTCATTGGCGGAAGAGTCTGTTGAGGACCTGGAGAAGCCAGAGAGTGCATATCGGTTGGTGACCCACGTTCTAGACAAAGTCCAAATTGATGATTCCAAGTTGTTGGAGCAGATGAGATTAATGGCAAGGGAGCAAGTCCAATCTATGTGCCTGCATTTTTTTAAGTAAGTTTTGCTGACTCTAGACTATTTTTCCCTTCTTCTGGTAAACGACAGCCTCTTGGTCCTTGTTATGTTTCCATTATAAAATTTAACTTCTGTTTACGAACAATGGAGTCCAATCGTGTGGTCCATAATAAAATTGGGTAGAGTTGCTACTCCACAAAATTAGAATAGAGAACAAATAGCACTGGAATACGTATAACACAGTTTGGTTCGTATAATAACTATTTGAGGACCATGTTTGGCTTGCAAGTTTTAGACAAGGAATAACCCAACTAGTTTTCATCAATATGATAATTAAAAAGCTCAGTGCCTGAGCTGTTACCATAATTCCTAAATTGTTTGCTTTAAAAGTTATGAACTTAAAAATAACTTGTATATAGTAGCTACAATATACATCTGCATAATTTTACAAAGGTTAAGTATATAACAATTTGCGAATAACCGTTGGTTGTTGGGGAGCAGCTGTGGCGCCACCGCACCAGCTGATGGAGGTGGCTGATGGAGGTGGCTGGTGGGTTTGGTGGACCGGTAGTGATGGCGGTGGACGATTTAGGTGATGGTGGGGATTTGTTTTGGGTGGTTTTGGGGGAGGGGGAGGGTGTTGGCCATTGGTGGCAATGTATTCAAAACTGGAATAGATTGGCCGATTCAATTAGTCGACCAAATAATGCAGGTCCAGTCCAGGTAGGACTGTGAAAGCAACCATGGTCGTAGTTGGGATCAAACTGGCCTTAACCCTGTTGATCTGACCAAACCCGGTGTTCAACCGGGTCAAATAGTTGGGGAGTTTCTCCCTCATTCATCCCCTCTAAAGCAATCTGGTTGCCTCATCTACCTTATAAAATCTCTATCTTTTGTTGGATGGTAGCTTGGAATAAGATTCTTACTTTTGAGGATCTCAGGATACGGAATTTCATTCTTACGATTGGTGCTAATTGTGTAAGCTTTCTGGGCAATGTGTTGATCATCTCTTCCTTCGTTGACTTTGCTCTTGAGCTTTGGAATCATGTCCTTAGCTTGTCAAATGTGGCATAGGTTATTGCAAGTCATGTCATTCAGCTATTTCGTTGTTGGAATGCTTATGGATGAGGCTCAATTTCTAAAAAGTCTTGGGGTGCTGCACCGCTTTGTGTCATGTGGTGCATAGGAAGGAAAACAACAAAAGAGTGTTTGAGGTTGTAGAATCTTGGGTTGCTAATGTATTGTGCTCTTTTTTTTTTGGATTCAGACATATTCTGACTTTGCATAGTCTTGATGTTTTCCTTTGTCTTTGGTTTGCTTTTTTCTCTTTCTTTCCTTATCAGTTCTTATGCACTTGAATTTTTATTTTAATGTCCTTTATTATAATAAATTATCACTGGGTCAATTAGTACCGGAACATGTCGGACATGGATAATAAAAATGCAAAACTGCACTTACAACAATTTGATCCAGGGTCCTCCTTGTGGAGTCACTATGCACCCATCACTAGTCCATGCAACAGTCTCGATTCGGTGCTTACCAAAGAATATATTTTACAAGAAGCAAATAAGCCGATGAAGCAAGTTGCTCCAGCAAAGTCTTGGACCCGGATGCAACACTGCCCTTGTTTCAAGTATGTGCACACTTCTCAACCGTCTGCTTCCATGTGCTTCCAACTTGAAGATAAAATATGTAATACTTACTATAGGAGCGTGTCAACTGGTGTTCAAGTGGTCGAACTGGTTGAACCATATACTGATCATTGAACAGTTTTCTCACCAGTTTTCTCACCGTACGGTTCTGAAAATATTGGTTGGTGGTGGAACTGGTGAAGTAGTTTGGGTGGGATTGAGTCATTGGTGATGGAGTGGTGGAGTGCTGCAGGAGGAAGAGGAGGAGGTGGTCATGATGATGGTAAGTGGCTGGGGGTGAGACAGTAGGAGTGGTGGTGGCAGCATGAGGATTGTAAGGTCATTTGTGGAATAAGCAACGCAAGTCATTCCTAGTTGCATTTGAAAGAAAGCTATTCCCATGGGACCAAGGGATAGGCATAGCTATTCTAGTGGAATAGTTGTTCTTGATTAGTTTTTCAATGAGTTTTTGGATGAACTATCCCATCAGGAGTGGATGGGGAATAGAATAGCTTCTCTGATGTATCTAACAAGCTGTAATATATGCTTGTGTTCTTGCTTTTCCTCATTTGTAAATATGATCGAAATTTGTTATTGCCACAACTCTTAAGAGTTAAGTTGCTAGACACACGCTGTGATTGACTTCACAGCATTGTGATAAAAGAAAGAAGCCATTGTCAGAATTGAAACTATCTTTTTATTTTGTGTGTGGTTTCTATCCTTTTCTGGTTGAAAAAATGGTGAAACTGAATGAAACCATTGTTATGGTGCTCCTGAAATGGCTTTCTTTTTATTCTGAAAGCAATAGTAAGGATGGCTGATAGAATGAGACCTTTGTTATTCTGTGTTCTGAAGATAGGGGAGTTGTTAATGATACTTGTGCTATTGCAGGAGTGGAGCAGATTTTTGGGTCCTGTACTTCCTGTTGTTGCTGAGATATGTACTGACTTTAATCCCTCAATAGACATACAGCAATCTCTTTTGAAGTTATTTCGAGACTTATGGTTCTATACAGCTCTTGTTGGTCTAATATAGGAAGCATAAGTGCAGTTCCTCTATAGGTTGTGGATGGACCATACATGTGGAATGCACAGTGGTCTGCTGCTGTCGAGAAAATTGCTCAAGGGAAACCTCACCTTGTAAGTTCATCTTACAAGATTTGTTACCTCACTTGCACAACCTTTCTTATGATTCGTAGTTTGCCTTGATGAATTTGGGGATTACCAAAAACAGCTCCAGATTTTTCTTTTATCATCACATGAAACAGTCATGCTTGCAGTTACCCAAAAATAGCTCCTATTATGTCATTGACTGAAATTGGGAGCTATTCATGAATGAACCTCAATGTTGCAATTAGGTTGCAGACGAATGCTGGTTCTTGTTTTGCTGTAGTGTCCATCTTGTTTTATGCATTTTCCTTGTGTCAGGAGTTGCAATCTTGATATGGCAGTCTTTCCTTCTTTTTTGTGGACACTTGAAGTTGTAACTTTGATAAGGGGACTGGAACGTGGGATCTCCCGGCTTTGGTGTCTGTTATATAGAAATGCATGATTTTTATTCCTCAGTTTCAACATTATGGTTCTTTAGCTTCAACATTTTGGTTGATATCATGTAAAAGTTTATCAATCTAACACTTTTTTCTCATTTATATTGCAGGTGTAAAAGCCACATATCTTCTTGCAGTAGCGTTTTTGGAATATACGATTTAGTAGCAAGGTGGCATTCTCAATGGAAGCGAAACCTTGACCTCTTCTAGGAGTGCATTCTGTTGTGTCATTGAATACATAAAAATGCCAAATCTTATGCTCGCTGTCTCCCAGTGTCTGACGGCAATTGTCCATGGCATTTGAAACAACAGTGTCGTGGCTGGTATTGGTTTACTTACTTTTTTTTTTGGAAATGAGACTCCCTTCGAAATCATTTACCCATGCAATTTCATTATATGAGGATATTTTGGTGCTGCTTTTCAGTAGATTGTTCCATTTTGCTTATGCTTTCTTCTTGTGGAATTATAAGTATACTAATAAATTTGTTTGTAGTTTTTGATAAATTCATTTATTTTGTAGTTCCAATTTGCTCGTAGGTTCTGGACTTGTAATTTTCTGTAAGATTGTCGCCTAGGTGGGGCCTCAGATTAACTTGGGAAATAGCAGGTTGGTTATGCTGAGGAATTGCAGTGACGGTCGAATTAGAGAGCACCATGGTGCTAGGTATATTAGGGTCAGAGGGAAGTGCCATGTCTGGTGGGGCTGTGTAGACACAGACTAAAAATTTTTCAGCCTGCCTTATTACATCTTCAGGTCTCTCTTTTCCTGAGGAAGATTCTCATGAAGCCTAATCTAGTTGGGGGCTTATAAGGCTAGCTTATTACTCTGAGTGATGATTTTTCCTTCTTTGGAAGCGCTAATAAATTCACGACCACTATTCAGCATGATTTTGGAATATCTTACTAATTGGAAAAAAGCTAGGTTATCTGTTTGAAATTGTGTAATTATCAGTGTGATGAAATTCTTCCACATTAGTCAAAGTGGTGCTGCCCCCTACTCTAAGCACGTACACACCCATGCAGCTCTATGCAGACCCAATGTACTTTGCCTATCCATTCTTTTTTTGTTACCTATCTATGTGGATCTGCCTGTTTATTGGTCGATCTGTAGGTGAAAATTCCTGATCATTTACTTTGGGTTCAGGAAGATCGGATATCTGACACAGGCCTTGGGGCAGTGACACGAGATTCAACTCTATGTGCATGCCTGTTTTCTCATAAAATGTATGTCCGATAGGGAGGAGTGCATTCATGCTTATGCTGTTTAATTGTTAAAATCAGCTTAGAAGCAAGTTTCTGCAGGTACGCTGGTGCCGTAAACTTTCTTAATCTTTTAGTTCTATTATGTTCGATTCTCTCTTTGTTGCATGGATAGCTTAACAAACAGATTACAAACATGTAGGTTCTCTGGAATTTTTCTTGTCTAGATTCCCTGTTGTTTTCGGTCAACAATGGTTCATTCTCTGCCCTTGTGATTGATCCTGTGTGGATAGCAGCAGTTCTGTCCTTGTACCAACGAGTTGTTTGGGAGTGGATCATTAAATCTCTTTCCCACACTCCATGTACTACGCAGGGCCTTCTTCAGGTTGATCTTCTCATTGAAAAGGGCTACTCAATTCTGTTTCTTTTGGTGATATTTATCGTACTTACTGATAACAGGCTTTGAAATGTGGGTTTGCCGGTGCTTAATGAGCTAATCTGGCATAAAGAATCTTTATCTATTTTGTTGGTGGTCCGGTGGAGTTTGGGTGATTTTTCTGTGTAATAAAAAAAGTATATGGCCTTTTGAACTAAAGGTTTATTTCTAAATCATGTAAAGCACCTGCTTAACAAGTGCTCTTTTTAAACTTGTGGCTGCCTCATAGTGAACTTCTCTTATGCACAGAAAGAGAAGACATTTGTAACTTATTCTTCTAGAGTAGATCAGTTGTTCCCTTCTCATTTGTTGTTGCTTGTTTTTCAGGTTTTCACCACAGCAATCTGGAACAGCTCTTGCTCCTTGGTAGACATTGCAGGGAACTAAAAGCTTCCATGCTTTTCACAACATCCTACTGTCACTGGTACTTTCTTCATTGTCATGCTTCTTGGGCTCAAGTTCTGCCCTTGCCAGCCTCATGGTAATCTATTTAAGTTTAGAGCAGGACTTCAATTACGAGAAGACTGGATTTTCTGGTGAACAAGTTTTCCTCTACCTTGATATTTTCTTTATTAAATTGAAAAAGGATTTTTAAGCTGTGCTGTATAAAGTTGGTTATTCTAGTCTCTACCTCAAATTACTCTCTGAAGGGGTTCCTTCCATTCCTTTCTTTATGTGCAGTTGTGTGGCTGCGTTGATGGAGAGAGGTTCCCTGACATGCCGTGACGCTGATGTGCATGCTTGATGCATCTGTACTTCTAGTTGAATGTCTACTTTTGAAGATGATGTCTTACATGAGTTTGACTCAAGGGTTAGTGGAGGTTTTTATGCATGTCCTTTGCTTGAGGATCGTGATGAAATGACCTGTGATTTTCTATGGTTTCGCACAAAAGTGTAAGCATGTGGGTCTATCTATGTATATACATACATACACTTGAAAACTACTTAAATTATTTGGGCGCATGGTTTGCCTAATTGGGTTGGTTTTTCTTTGTTGAGAACATTTTCTCAAGTTGGAATTGAAAGTGGACCCTGTTATTTCTTCTAGGGCTTCTTTGGGATGGTTTGCTCATAAGCCTGAATGGTGCGACATGAAGGATATGAATATTACCCAGAGTGCGGCTCAATCTGTATCCATATTTGTTAACTACTTACAGAATGAGCATGTAGATTGTCCTCAATCTGACTAAACAGGATCGGTGCGTGAAAATGGGAACTCTTTATTCGATTAGGTAAGTTACTCTTCTTAACTGTGTGGAGAATCTTAATAATTAGTCCAACACAATTTTCATGCTGTTCTGTATTTCCTATTGATGGAGTTGGGTGCTGATCTGATGATTATAGAGCATGCAGAATAACAAATTTCATCCTGTCTGGGGTCCCATGGAGAACTTCGCTGTCAGAGGAGAGAAGAGGAAGCTGCTTCTTCTGATGTTATCTCAGCATGAGACTGACAGGCTTGAAGTTTGGGCACAACCCAACAACTCAAAGTATTCCTCTGGTTTTCTATAGTTAATCCATATCTTGGATATGTTTATAGTAATATTGCATGCAGTTGATTTTTGTTCTCATTATAGTCATGTTTGCACTTAATTTCAGCGAAGGTGGTTTTTGGCTTCACGATAAGCTCTTATTGATGGATTGAATATGCAAGAACTGCCTTCTCTGTAGATCCTCGTATTGCTTTGTCCTTAGTCTCTAGATTCAGGATAAACCCTCATTTGAAGGCAGAAGCAACTCAGCTGATTCAGGTTTGTGAAGTTATCTTACTGAAAATATGCTACAGTCAGACCTTATATATGTTGCAAGTAAGTGTTAAACATTGTCTACATTGGACTTGCATTTCTTGAATCCTAAGCATGAGATGACTTAAAAGCAACTTTTCTCAGAGCGAGGGAGCCATCTTGTCAGTGTATTTACGTCAGTTAGCCAGCATGGAACATCGTGGGACATTCCACATTGGGTGTAACTGGACCATGATAATCATAATTAGAAGTTGACTCTAGCTTGACCTAGTATCAGTATTTTTGCTTTAACTCAAACTTCAAATGATTTTCGGCATGCTTGAGATTGATCCAACTGTTCTCGGGTTTTGTGTGAATATTGATCTCAAGCTCGAGTTTGAACTTGAGTGCAATAATTGTTAACTTAAAGTGAAGGCAAAATCACTATCTGAATCCAGATCATTCATAAATTTAATTTGAAATTGAATGCAAAGTCTTACTAAATTGGATTAACATCATGAAGGGGTCCCTTATCATGGCTCTTGTGAGTGCACATAAACTTGTCATAGAGTTTCATGATATAGGAAAGCCTTACTACAACCAGACTGTAATTTTCCTTAGGACTACCAGCTCACAAGGACCTGGACCTCCATAAATAGATTCTCCTTTGAGGATGTGCAGCCCAATGAGGAAAAGCAAAGAATAATAGAGTTAATATATGACTAGTAACTTACAGGAGTCAGGAGGTAATGATCCGAACATGTTATCCTGAGTATATTAATTTGCTCGTGGGAAAAAGGTCAGTTTGTGTTGCAAAAGCATATCCTTGGTAAGAAAACCCACGCAGGCCTATTAGTGTTGCATGATCTGACAGAAAAAGAATGGTGAGGAATAGAGGGGAAAATCATGTCATCAGGGGGATCGAAAAAGAAGTGACAGAAGCTCATGCTTTGAGTTGCTACAGAAGCAGAAGAAAGTTATAGCTTGAAGTGAAAAGATAATGGGCAATGGTTAAGTACTGGAGTACTTGATTAGATCCGCAACCCTCACAAGTCATGCATCAGCAAGGTCGACCTTGCCAATATAGGATGAGTCATGACTTCGCTGCCCTCGAGTTTTTTGTGTTATTTATAGTGGACATGGCTTATTTGGGCTGGCTATATGGGTCCATTTTTTTTGTTATTCAAGTCCAGTTAGGACGTAACTTGTTTGATGATTGTGTTAGGCAGGTTGTCATTATTTGACTTAAACACGACTAACATGAACTCAACATGCTAATTTGTGTTGTTTTATTGTATCGCTTTAGGTAGAGGTGGCCACGGGGCGGTTTTGGCCCGGAACCGCCCGATCAAACTTGGGCCCGCCCGTTGACCGGGCCTGTGGTTGAATCGAACCAGAACCGCCCGTGCCCACGGTCCCGTTCCGGTTCCATAAAATTTGAACCGACCGAACAGCGGTTCGGGCCCGGTTCTACCAAAAAAAAGAAAAAAGAGCGGCAGCAACGGCGGATAGCTGCAGTGCAAGCCTACTAGGCCATCTTCCTGCTGTTTGTGGCGTCTGACCCCGTTGCGGGGCAGCCCTTGGCTGCTGCAACGGGCAAAAAAAAAAAAAAAAACCCCGTGGCGGGCACTGACGTTTGCGGTGCCTTGTCAGCAGCGGGCTTTTTAAAACTTGCGGCCCGTTGCGGGGGCAATCTAAAGGCTGCCACGGCAACGGCACGCCAATGCCCAAACGGGCACAAACGGGCAAAATTTATAAAAAAAAAAAGATAACCGTTGTAAAATTGCAACGGTTATCTTTTCTTTTTTAATCCTAAATTTTCTTCTCATTTTTTTCTTATAAATTCTCTCGAATTCTCTCTATACACACAAATCTCTCAAATTCTCTTCTCTCAAGTCTCAAATTTTCTCAATACTCGAAATTCTCTCAAATTCTCTCAATTTTCTCAATCCATGCAATTCTTTCTTAATTCTCCCAATTAATCCGCTCAATTCTCTCAATTCACTCGAAAATGGCAAGTGGAAGTCGAGTGCCAACTAGCAAAGGTAAGAATACCGCGACGGAATCCATCATTCTTTTGATCCTCGTAAATATGCAGATTTTCAAGATGATGAAATCAACATTTTTCCCAATGTGGAGTGCGTCCCCGACGTAAGAAAGTTTTGATCCTCCTACCAAATATCTACAACAAAGGAAGCGGAGTAGGAATTTACATCGACATTTAGAATCACTTCACGAAAATGGAAAGGTTTGATATTAGTCAAAAAAGGTATGATATAATTTGTAAATATTGTGGGAAAATATATAAATATACAGGTGGACAAGGATATAGAACATTTAAACGACATCTTAGGAGCAAACATCCAACTGAAACGGGAATCAATATCGAGCAACAACAAATTTCTAGGTATCGTCAATCCTAACACTTCCCTTTATTTCGTTTTTAATGAAAAAAACTTATAAGGAAGAATTAGGCAAATTTATTTCCGTTGAGCATTTAGCATTTAATTTTGGAGAAAGATTTGATTTTAATAAATTTGTACAAAAAGCATGTGCTCCACAAGCAAGACATGTTCCTAGAAATTCAATTAAACAAGTAATTAAAGATCTTTACAAAAATGGAAAAAAAAAAAAGATTTACAAAATTTTTTTATGCAATTTAATGGATGCGTGCATATAGGTAGATATATTTGGTGTGATTATTGGTAAAATCATTCTTACATGGGCCTAACATATCATTGGATAGATGACGCCAGTGGAGTATTCAAAAAGAGTTATTGCATTTAGAGTTTCAATGATAAGCATACGTCAAATAATATTTATAGAATAATTAGGTAAATTTTAGAAGAATATTATTTGCTTAACAAAATTTTTTTCAATTGGTTTTGAGAATGCCGCATAAATACCGCTTCAATTGCCGATCTAGAAAATATTTGTAAACCCGTTTTTGGCGGAAAAATTTTTTCACATTAGATGTGTTTGTCATGTTTTAAATTTATGTATACAAGATTGTTTGAATACTCTTGATATTTTTCTTCAACCAATAAAAACATCAATTCAATTTTTATGGAAACATCCCCAAAAAATGAAAGAATGGGGTAGATTTTGTAGAGAAAATGGCAAAAAGCCATAAAGATTTCAAGAGATGTTCCAACTCGTTGGAATTCTACTTTCCACTTGCTTAATGAATCTTTAACATATAAATATTTATTATGTGCATTTATTTCTAATAATATACATCAGATTAATTTATACCCACAAGAGTGAGATATTTGCCAAAAAATTTTAAATGTTTTAAAGGTTTTTAATGATGCAACTTATACTTTGTCCGTGTTTTATTATCTTACTATACATTTATTTTTAGTGGAGTATACTAATATTGTCAGAACTTTTGATGAATTTGAAAATGATGTTGAATTACAACATACTATAGTTGTAATGAAAATGAAGTGGCTACATATAGGGAAATTCCATTATTTATTTAGTTGCTTGTGTTTTTTATCCGCTGCTTTCAAATTGGATGGCTTAAATGATTTTTTGCGTCACGTATTATCAATGTTTACATTATGATGCGATAAATGTTACAAACATATAGTACGTGAGGTTAAAAAACGTAGTGATAGAATTATATAATGAATTTTATACTAAATATAATTTAGGTGATATTGGATCTTCTCAATCTACGGAGATACAAAATGATAGTATAGGTAAAATTAGTAGAGGGTACCAACTTTTATTACATAGACAAAAAAAATAAAATGGAGTAATAGGAAATATTTCTGAATTAGAGATTTATCTAACCATTTCATTTGAGTTTACTGAAGCCGAAGGTGGTACAGATTTTTAATTTTGGATTGTGGAAGAGGTACGTAAAGCCAATACCCAATCCTTTCTCTTATTGCAAAACAGATTTTTTCAACCCATTGTTCTACAATTTGCGGTCGAACAAGCATTCAGTGCTGGAGGTAATATTTTGGACGAACATCATTCAAGATTAGCTCTAGAATCAGTGGAGATTCAAGCTTGTGTTGCTGATTGGACGAAGGCTCAATACCGGCAACAGGAGATAGATCGGAATAATGAATCCGAATTCTTTAACGATGGAGATACTACCGCACCGGTACCGATCATCTTTGGAACGAATAGTGACGATTGAGAGTAAAAAAGAACTATTGAAGTTGGCAAATATTTCGGGAACCCTTATTTCTCATACCAGTGCGCGCTCACATGAGCTTAGGGAAACCAAGTATAATCCGACGATATGTGATCTCTCGTCCCCTAGCATACGAAATGCTTAGGTTTTGGGATCATTTTAAGGGCATATATATATATATATTATATTGTGCTCATTTTTTTTATAGATCATTGTAACGAATTGTAATGTGCTTAATGATAATTTATTAAGTTCAAGCCCTCTCTTTATCTCGTTTTTTGTCCCCAAATTTGATTATAATTTACATTTTAATTACAATTTATATTGAATAATGTTCCATCACCGAACAGTAATTTTTAATTTTATTTTGTTTTTCCTTTTTGGTTTTTCTTTTTTCCTTTTCCTTTTTTTTTTTTTTCCTTTTCTTTTTTTTTTTTTTTTCCCTCCGCTAGCCATAGCCGGGCCGGGCGGAGGTCACCGGCCTCAGCGAGGCCGCCCCTGCCGGCGTCGGGTGAGGGTCGCCCTTGCCTAGGGCCGGGCGAGGCCGGCCTCACCAGATCTGGCGAGGGTTCGACCTCGCCCGGCGCTGGCGACCTCCACCGCCCTTGCTATAGCCGGAGGAAGAAAATAAAAAAAAAAAAGAAAATTCTGAACCGTTTGAACCGAAAACCGCCGAGGGCGATTCCGGTTCTGGTTCATACTTAGCCACAAACCGAACCGGTCGGTTCTCGAACCGTGGGTCGTGACAAGCTTTAGGAATTGCCATTCCTAACTCCATTGCAAAACCCTGCTTGGGGACATAGGTTCCTGACTATTGAAACATTAACCTTGTTAAGGCCTTTTTGAACATCTAGAATCTTATAACTTGTCATTTAGGGGTCCCTGTATATTTCCCCCCTCAATCTTTACCAACCAAAATAGATTTTGAAATTCCTACAGATCACATGCATCGGTTTCTTGTCTAGTTTCTAACTTAAAATTTGAAGCAACTCGCGTGAGAACTACATACCACAAATAACTTAAGTTGGCAAAAGGTCCACTATGACACGCACAGGCTTTTGCCTCTCTCTCTCTCACACACACACACACACTCACAAACACACACACGCACACACACACCAAGGCTTGAGGAAGCGAAGTGAGGTTACTGTTATGATGGATTATGGTTCATATGGATATGGTTTATGTAAAAGAGAGAGACCGATGAGAGAGAAAACAAAGACCAATTAAAAAGAGAGGGAGCGGTAAAGTCATTCGACGCCATACTAGAGCATATAATAGGTCTCTGTTTTTGGGATTGGGTAGGAGACTTAATACTTAGACAGAGATGGATTTTAGATCTTTTGCTGAGGTATATGACGACGATGTAATTGCTAATTGCTAGTACGTATATCAAGATCTTAACTCTTGAAAGGGACTGTACGAGTGTGAAACCCTAACGCTCAAAGGTTCATTCTTCCAACTAATTTCTAGCCCTATGTAGTAAAATAAAGTGGGATTCTACACTTCTTGCTTTTCCCTTTTGTTTGGGTTTTGACGAATATCTGCTATACTTAAAAGTTGATGCAAGAAAATACATGTTGCCAACCCTAAGCTTTTGTTATTGGACCTTTTACTGTCCAATACCTTTTAATTTGGGTCGAGTGACAAGGGCTCCTTCTATTTACTGTGCTTATAGTTAGCTTAATGAATTCCCTTGTTTATTAATCGGTCATCATATCAAAACTTGACATTTGTCTTCTTCCTTTTGGATTGTGTGCGAAGGGCTATCTTGCCTTGTTTTAGCCAGGGTGGTCCCATCGGCAATCTGTGAAAGAGTTTTCATCCTGAAATGAGCGAGTGTGAAGCGGCTACTTTCATGGTTGGCATTTGCACAAACGTGTACAACAAATGGACTACTGCTGGATATCACCTAATACAGTATCTACAGCAAGGCATAGAGAAATGATTTTGTTATTAACCCTTTTTCTCTTTCCTCTTCAATTCTTAGTGAAGCTCGTGTCTGCTCGTGTCTTCCATTGTAAATTAACGCTTCTACTTTGTCGGGATCATGTGACCTCTTATGTGCAATTGAGTTGTTGACGACCATGAGGGTTTTCCTGATGTGCTTTTCGGGCTGTCTTCACACCACACACTGTATAAAGATGCTGAGCTTTTATAAGTTGTATCTTTGGTTTCATTGACACTTGATTCTCACTCCTGGACATAGATGACCTACTTTTTGAGCATTATTTAGTATAAGTCAAATTTCATGATGTGTAATGTCTCATAATGGGGAAGCTTTTGTGATTAGTCTTCAACCATCATTTATTTGGATATCCCTCGTTGACGATAGTTTTATATTTAAGTTGCCCAAAGACTAATTCAATGGAGAATTGGAAGACTGCAATGTTTAGATTTTTGCAATAATGTCATTTTTACCGAGGGAATTAGGAAATCCAACGGTTGAGAATGTTTATGGAACTTTTAATTTCGTGACTTGAGGTGTAAGTGTTTGACATTATGGTTTGCAAATAGATGGGAAGTCATGTCAATTCATAGCATTAGGTTTTGATCTGAATAATCTACACATCCCTCCACTCACTGTATGCTATCCGAGCATCGAATTTATGAGAAATAGAAGAACTCGGGGTATAGAAAGCCAATGTCAAACTTCTTATGGTTTTTCAGTAAACTTGAATGATCATGTTGACGGATTTTATTCATGAAGGCAAAGAAAGAAGCATATTCTCACGAAATCACTTCAAACATTCAATTCCGGAAAATGTCTCCTTCAAACATCTCCATGTAGAATAATAAGTTCCACTGGGCATTGTTTGACATACAAAAGACAATAACTGCTTCCATTACTCACTGAAGTATCATCACCGCCATGTATGCGCAATGCAACTTTGAAAAATTGGGAAAAGTGCCAAAAAGTCCTAAACCTTTTACATTGGTGTCAATTTAGTCCTAAACCTTTTTTTTGGTGTCAATTCAGTCCTAAACCTTTTTGCATTGGTGCCAATTCAGTTCTAAACCTTTTGTTTTTGTTCCAATTCAGTCCTTCCAATCAATTTTGGCGGATTTTGCTGGCGTGGACGCTGATTAGCCACGCCGATCGGTTGACGGTCAAACCGACATTGACATGGATAATTTTAATAATATTTTAATATTTTTGGGATTTTTAATATTTTTTCTTTTTTTTTCCTCCCCTCCTCCAAACCGGGCCGGGACCGGTGAATAGCCAAAGCCCGTCGGGTCGGGCGTCGGCGAGGCTCGCCCTCACCAGTCACTAGCAAGGTTGACCTCGCCGCCACTAACGAGGGCAGCCTCGCCCGGCCGCCAATGAGGCTCGCCTTCGCCCGTCGGGCGAGGGCGAGCATCGCTAGCGGTTGGGCGAGGGTTGACCTCGCCGGATCCGCAAAGGTCCAGCCCTCGCTTAGTGCAAGACCACCCTCGCCGACAATCGGGCCGGAGGAGGAGAGGGGAAAAAAAAGAAAAGAAAAAATAAAAAAATATTCAAAAAAATATTAAAATATTATTAAAGTTGTCCAAAAGGTTTAGGACTGAATTGGTAATAAAAAAAGGTTTAGGTCTAAATTGGCGCTAATGCCAAAGGTTTAGAACTTTTTTGACACTTTTTTCTTCCTTTTTTTTTTTTCTGTCCTACCAGGAAGAAGGGAGGATATTATGTATTAGGACACATATAACTGATTCACATTGACTGAGGCTGGGTGGACTCAGGCATTTTAACGACAATACAGCTTGGTTTTACACTTCCAATGCCCTTTCACGATCTATTGTTCAATCTAACCACGGTACTTTATTTATTTATCAAACTGTAGAGAAAGTAATAGCACAAAATGCAAGCTCAACAAGACAATTACAAATAGTGACAAGCAAGTAGACCCCGAACGTTTTATCGGTCCGTTCTTCTTCTTTTATCTCGCTGAATTGTTCCAAGGCATCCACGCCGTCCTCCTCTTCTTCTTCTATTTCACAACGTGCCAAGACATTTACGTCATCCTCCTCTTCTTCTTCTTCTACTTCACAACGTGCCAAGGCATTTCTGCCGTCCTCTTCTTCTTCTCCAAAATATGTTATACTTAAAGATGTTGGGAGTTACTTTCATGAAGAAAGCTTACTCAAATTCAGCCCACAAAATTCTCTACAAAAATAGCAAATCGAAGACGTCAAAGAACCATGAATCCGAGATTCACACCGAACTTCAAAAACTCAAGTTCTAGCTTTAACCTAGCTCATAAATCAGCCTTAACTAGCACCTAAATTGGTCTCTAGATCACCATAATCCAGCCCACTTCTTAGACATGATCAATCCACTAAACCGTGTCTAAACGAGGCCCTTTAATATCCAATGTCCTAGGCAGGAGTTAGATTGTGACTTACTCGACTCTAGACTCCCGTGGCTAGAGTGAAACGGGTGTGATCGGGCGCGGCTTGGCGGTGGCGACGGCAAGCGGCGGTGGTGATCCGGTCGGGCGGTGACCGACGGCGGGCGCTTGGCGGCGGCCGCCTCGGTGAGGGGAGGAGCTGGTTCAATGGCTGAGGGAGAGGAAGAGAGATGCCGTGAGATGAGAGAGAGAGGAAATGAGGAGATAGAGAGAAGTCTTGGCTTAAAAATTAAGTTTTGACCAACTTTTTGCCAAATGACCAAAATGCCCTTCTCTCTACTTTTCATCCAACGCCCCAAATTTAATTTTATCTTGAAATCAAAGGCCCAGATCGAATCTCATCCAAAATATCCAAGGGTAATCTTGGAATTTCTCAAAAAGTCCAAGGGCAAAAATGTCTTTTCCAAATTTTGGGACAAAATTACTAAAATGCCCTTGCTCCATAAAACTAGCCCTTTAGAAATTCTTAGGGGTAAAATGGTCACTTTCCTAATTTCTCATCGAAATCGAATTTTTTGAAGGAATCGGGACAATCCAAAATTACACGTTTCAACCGCAACGTCGTCCTAACGTTCCATTGTGACTTCCTAATTTTTCGATGTCCAATTTGGGCTCAATTAAATAATTAAATTTTATTAAACGCAACTCGAGCGTTTCTCAAACTAATGGGTGGCTCTTTGGGGAAATTCGCATATTTGACCCGTGACTGATAATAAATCGAGTCACGTGCAAGTTCATTCGGTTCGTGACGATTTCGGTTGTCATTTAAATCGTGAGGATCAATCACTAGATTCAAGGGGCACGATCGTTTGGTATAAGTTCAAGACCGTTCGTCAATTCATTTCGTGGTCCAAATGGAATCACCCGCAATCCACTACTATGACAGTGGCGAACTGACCCCTAGTTATCCTCGGATCGGCCAATAGTGGCTCCAAATATCACCTCGGCGATTTTATGGTCGAAAATCAATTCACGATCGAATTTTCTCTTCGTCGCATGAATTTAAATCCCCCATTAGCCTTTCCCTAATGGTTAGTATCCCAGGAATGATCAGTTTGGGCGAGAACTAACTACGAGTACATTCATAAAATCTAGTATTTCATAAATCTCAAATGGACCAAATTTCAAGATGTCACAAAAGGCCTATGGCATTGATACTATCCTTCTTTACATTGCTCGTGTTTTTTTGAGAAGGGTGGCCTTACTTCCTCTAATGAGAAACTCTTATAGACTAGCATAGTCGTCATTGTAAAGATGATATGCATCCTCCTGGCCATTTTGCTCCTTGACAAGCTCGGGCGATGGTGGTTGCTATTGAGCAACATTGGTGGGATGGTCGTGGCTCTTATCACCCTTGGAATATGCCTTGTGAAGATCGACCAAATCGACCTGAAGCATAACAACTCAAATGATGAGAAGCAAATGTGGATGGAAAATACTTGCATCCCCTCATTGTTCCTTTACGTGGCCTCCTTCTCGTTGGGCATGGGACCAGTCACTTCAGTTTTCAACTCGGAGGTATTCCCGCTTAAGCTGCGGGCAACGGGATGCACAATCGCCTTCGCTATGAACCAATTGGTGAGTGTACTGATATCGTTTATATTCTTAGCACTGGACAAGCCGATGCCCCTTAGCGGGGCTGCCTTCTCATTTGCGGTGGTCTCCATCATAGCGTGGGTGGTCTTCTACATCACAATGCCAGAGACCAAGGGATTGACGTTGGAGGAGATGGGCCGATTGTTTGGTGAGTGGATCCAGCGGAGGTCTACCGTAACCATAAGCGAGATTGAAATGCAGGGAACAACGGGGGAAGCGATCAAGGCAACCGCAACTAAGGAAATAATTATAAGATTAGGGTGTCTAACAAACATAAATGTCTTTGTTACTTGTTAGGGTATTTCTTTTGAAAGATTAGACACGCATCATACATAGCTCTTCTTCTTATCATCACCCATTTGACTGAATGCTTGAGTTAGTTTTAAATTCTCATCCTGCTCCATTTGACCGAGTTCATGTCCATCTTTTATTGCCGACTTGCGCCCAATATGTCTATTAACTCAAGTGATCGGATTGCGGCGATCCGATTTTTAGCTCACGCCTATTAACTCTCATCTATTAACTTAAAGTGATCTAACTTGCCAACTTAGGATCAATCACAACGATCCAATTTTTTTCGCGAATAAGTACACATATCATCTTTCAAATTTTTACCAATTAGATGGTTTTCATCACCGAGTACAACGACCAATAGCCATCCAATAAATTATTGTATATGCAAAGAAATAAAAGGGAAAGCCGGCTTGTTTAAAATTGAAAAAACAATGACCGCAACTTTTATAGTTTGAATGTTGAGAACAATGTAAAGGAAACATATTAACAAATGTTCAAATAGAAAAAAATCACATTTCTTTTTTTGGCTAAAAAATCAAATAGAAAAAAAAAAAGATAGTGAGGCAGCAAAACAGATAAGTTATCCGAGAGTAGTCATGGCCATGGGCTGGTTTTGGCCCGAACCGACTCGAAATCGGCCCGGTTAAACCCGGGCCCGGCCCGTTGACCGGGCCCAGCGGTTCGGAACGGGCGGGGCCCGTAGCCCTCTGGGCCCGATTCGGTTCAAAATTGTGGAACCGGAGCTGGCGATTCCGGTTCTAGTTCTAGTTCCATATTATTTAAAAATATAATAATAATAATGAATTTTTTTAAAAAATTTCGTTATTTAATTTTTTTTTATAAAACAAATTGAACTCTAATTGCCATGCATTGTAAGTGCATTGATCTTCAATTGCAATGCTTGGCTTGAGTGTAATGAATTCTAATTACAAGGCTTGGCTTGGGTTTTATAAACAACCCTTTTGATGGTCTCTTCATTCCTATTCGATGTGGGACTCTCGGCTTGCCTTGAAAACCTTCAATGTGAGACTTTTGGCTTGTCTTCATGCAAATGCCAAGAGTCCCACATCGAATGGGAATGAAGAAACAATCAAAGGGATTGTTTATAAAACCCAAACCAAGCCAAGCCATGAGCATGTGAAGTTGTATGCCTTTTTGTGGCTACGATCCTTTGCTAGTTAAGAGCAAAGGGTTCCATTGGACGGCCTAAAACCGGACTGAACCAATGGTTCGGTTCCCGTTCTATGGTTTTGCCGTCCGGTTCCTAGTTCTAAAATTAAAAGACCGGTCTTACCGTTCGGTTTCCGCTCCGATCGAGACCGATCACCCCTACGATTTTCATTTTGATTATAATTTATATTGAATAATTCATTATTTCATATTTTTATAATTATTTATTTTTATTTCATAATTTGTTTTTAAAATTTTTAAATTACGAATCGGAACTGGCTGGACTAGAACCGGCCGGTTTCGAACCGTAACCATGACTATCCGAGAGTAACTAACGACACTTAACGCCCTTTCTCCTAGTGGATTAACCAACACTTTATGATCTAGAATGTGATTGGTTTTTCTCCATTCAAAATTCTTGCTTGATAAGCTCAATTATTGGGTTTAAAGGCATAAGCTTTTGAGAGTGGGGTTGAGAGAATGAGCTTTTGAATAAAAATTTGAGTTGGCTTTAAAAGGAAAATGCCCACAAAAGAAAAAAAAAAACACTCTATGTGGAATGGCGAATTATTTTAGATTGCGGTGGAATGATTGGTGACTAACAATTTGGGGATGGATGAACTCCATGTCGAGTGCCTGTGTGCATGGATGATTGAGGATTGTAAATTCCATGAGTCCTTCTGAAAACTCTCAGCCGCATTGCATGAGTTGGCTTTTATAATCAGGAAAGCTAGACTTAGCTTTTTAATGTTGAAAACTTCAGACGATGCCTCCTTCGAAGTGCTCGAAGCACTGATGCAGAGTAAGAGGAGCCACAGAAAACAATTCAAGCTTCTCGATGACATATGAATTGTGTGAGCCACAGCGTTCTAGTATTTTCTATTGTTTGCTTACGGTACGAAAATTGATATCTCCTTGGGTAATTTGACCATGTGTTATGTATTACAGCAATGAATAAAAGAGAACTTTTATTCAAGGAGCGCCGGAACCTATGCTTAGTTCAAGTATTCTGCTAATTAGTTTCCTCTAAAGTTGAAAACTGATACTTTAAAGCAATGACGAATCTTATATGGAATGCTCTTTTGGAGTTATTATACATACTAGTAAGATCCAAATTTTAATTTGAGACCTCATTTCTCAAGGAAATTATAGTATAATATTATTTTATTGAACACTCTATCATATTATGTCATATCATTTACTATGGAGTAAGAATGTAGCGATTAAAACCATTATCTCCTAAAATTAGGTTTGATCGAACGAGGATTTTACATGAATTTGCCTTAAGCATATATTTTCAGAATTAAATAGCCAATCTTTACATTCTATACCCAATTACCTTCATCAATCTATTCTCAAGTTATCACCTCGTAACTTGAAGAACAAAAAAATAGAATTTGAGAAATTTTTCTTTTTCCATCAATTGATTTTCTTCGAGTTTTTCTTTTTCCTAAAATGAACTTTGGTTTTTCTCTTTTCTTTACCAAAAAACCTTTGGAATGTTGATGGCAGATAGCGTATCCTGTGCCAATAGTGGTCGGCGGTAAACTTAATGCTTGTAGTGCGAGCGAAAAAATTATTTGCTCTATGATATATTTTATGAAAATACGTACAGCAGGTTTAAATTATTGATAATAGCAATTTCATATTGTAAAAGTGTCTAATTATGTAAAAAACGAGTGTTCGCACTGCAATAAATTTTCATAAGGTCTGCAACGTCTATATTGAATTCATATTAAACTGTGATGAAAGTATTTAATTACATAGAGTGGGAAAGTATTGATGAACAAGGGAGATAAAAGAAAAGAAGAAAATTGATAAAGCCTAATGAGTTATTCAGTAAAAATAAGGGTACTTTATTTAACACAAACTGTCCACCTGCGACTTCTTTCACCGTTCATGGAAACATCAAAGAGGTGCCCGAGGAGATTACGGAGCAAATATCTTCTGATTTAGTTGGAGCTTTTGAAAGCGATATCTCAGACAATCTGAAAAGAGTCCTGGAGCGCAATAAAGTCTTACTTGTTCTCAATGACATTCCTCAACTCCTAAATCTCGAATTTAATTTGGGCTTTAGTACACTTTTATGCCACTAATTACTTTGATCATTCTATGACTAATACTGATAGCTTTTTCCCCGCAGCAACTTGCAGAGTGCTTACTCAGTAAAATCACGAGCGAAAACAAACAAGGAGTGATGAAAAGACGGAACCAAGTTATTGTTTCAGCCTTTTAGGTCAATTAGTACCTGTTTTTGATTGCCAGAGGTGGTTGAGATACTTGGCGGGAACTTCATGGATTGTATTTATATCTATATAGGATCAATTGGTACTTATTTTATGTATTCCTGTCTAGTGCCTACACATATACTATTTTCAGTGCGCTCCATATTAGAGATGTCTACGTTTTTTGGCATGGTTCTTTTGGAAATTCTGATCGGAACGAGATTCATAGATGAAAATCAACGTTCCGGTCGACATAACATTGTTGGCTGAATCTAGGAAGGAAAAGAAATTTGTGCAAATTGATGGTTCCAAGGCTTAAAGAGTTCTCAGAAGAAGGTGTCCAGATTTCTGTCAAGTTGGTTGCGCGCTGCCTCAGCCTAGATCCAAATGCTCATCCCCAGATGAGTAAAGTTGTTAAAGTTGTGACGGATATCCAAGATTTCATGTACAAAAAAAGTTCATCAAATATTCAAAAAGAGATGGGAGCGCTGGTAGTGGAATGCCATCTAAATATAACCATCGTCCAAGGAATGCAAGTCTTTCAATTACGGACGGAACCAATGCATATATGCGCCACCACACCACTAGCATCTTACAACCAATGGTAAACCCATTTGTCCTATTTGTTTCACTCTCTTCCCTTCCTTCTTTGGTGCAAAAGTCTCGACTTTCATATGAACATTCGCTCCCGATTACTGAAATGTTGATGGAGTAAGATGCAATTTGAGTTATGTAGTATTTGTAAAGTTATCCTTTGAGAAGTAGCCAGGTGAAGCCTAAAACTGGCATCGTCTAATGAGAAGTATGCTTGAGTTTTTATTCCCTTTCCCTTGGTTATATTTCCCTTTAGTTTTTTCAGATACACTGATCACATTTGTGTACGCATGCAGTGGCGACAGATGTAAGATCATATGCCTTGTTTATGTACCATTTCCTTCTAAATTTCTTGGGTCGCGCTTTTTTCACTCTTGTTTTTTTGGCCAAAACACTCATTAATATAGTGTTCTGATAATTATACCATTCACGAGTCCAACCTTTACTATGCGTTTCCGCTTTTGTGGTTTCCTTCTTCTTTTCTTGTGGGTCCCACTTTCCTTCATCTTCCTCCCCATCTTTTTATTTCTCTCAAGGCAATTATCTTCCTGATACCCTATGACGGAGTTGAGGAGGATGCGGAGTGCAAGTGGTAAAACACCACCTTAAAAACAGAATGAAAAACCACAGCTTGAAGCTCCAATGCAATTATAGACAAGCTTCTCCACTGTGTTCAAGTAAGAAACTAGAAAACAACGCAGGCGAAACACCACCATGAAAAACAGAACAATATAGAGATACAAAAATTTCTCCTCCATGGTATAGGAAGTTAGCAAGTGGGGTCAAAAAATTTCTTTGAACTCAAGTCGGTCTTCAAGAAAGAGAAAATGAAGATTGTAGCAGAATGCTTTAACTTCTCCTCATGGCACTTGGCAGTATCAACTACTTAAGGGCAACAAGCAATTAGATCAAGATGTAAAGAACCCGTACTCCTTGACCCTCGCCACTCCACACGGATTGTGCATCGACCCTCACCACTCGCACCATCAATAGCGACAGATTCAGAGTGATGTGGAGGTCCTGAGCTTCAATCACCATCACATGTAGGTACTACAGCTTTGGAGAATGGCAGACCATACAGCGCATGTGAGCCACGTACAACGCCTTCGAGCTCCATGCCTTGGATGCCAATCCAAATGAAGAGCTGGATGTCGCCGGAGATGCGACTATTCTTTGCTGCATCGCTGCCCTCAAGGTGGTACCATAGTGGATCGTGGACTGGCACGTCGGAGAGGCCAAAGCAGACGCCGCAGAGGAAGGTCTTCAACGGTGTGTCTCAGACGAAGATCTCCAGAGTGGAGCCTAGCCGACTCAGGCTTGTTGTGGCCTCACAATTCCAACAATATCACCCTTTGCCTCCTCATCAAATTTACTCGAGAATACGACGTTGTACAAAAAGTGTGAAAGGAGAATTGCCTGCAAAAAGGTAGAAGGAAGAAGACAAAGGAAATTGGGACCCACAAGAAAAGAAAAGAAAAGAAAAAATCCAAAGCATAGTAGCTCTCGAATCTGCTCGAACTTTAATCCCGCCACCAAAACTTTCAACCATGCAGCAAAACCACTAAAACCTTCACAAACACAATCTCCAACCATTAGGGACCCATAACAACCTAAGGTCAACAACCCCTTTTTTTAGATAAAATAAATAATTACTCAGATAGACAAGCCACTGATTCCATTGTACACTCTCATACACCTTCTTGCGAGTCGTGAAGCTTCGGACAAGAGAAAATCACATGTCATCAGTTTAGCTAGTACAAGTCCTATGTAGCATCAACTCTCCCAAGACATCAGTTATACATGAGTTTAGAAACAAATATAGCAATCATTTATAGCGTAGCATGATCAATGAACCATTTTTATGACTCCTTAGCATAAATAGGAAAGTTGGTATAAACCAACAAATTATCCAACCCGATTCTTTTGAAAAACACAAACAGGGAGGATGTGAGATAGATCCCATCCTCGTCAAAAAAGGCGAAAAATGCAACTTCCACAACACAAGGACATACATACCTGTATACATCCCATGTACGCTCCATATCTTCAGCATCAAGCTCTTCATACAATGCATAATTAATCCTGAAACACCAATAGAAACACCATGAGGCATATTTCATCTCGAGAGTAAATATAAGCATATACATTTCACAAATATATACCTACCACAAATAGATAAAACGCGTTGCGGGACCGCTTCTCCTCAGCCAGGCGGCACATTGGCAATTGCACGCTCATAAACCTCCCTAACCCTCTTTTATTGCCCACACTTTCTTCCAAGCGAACGTAATCGAACCATGAATTATAATTCAACGGATTCTTTCGACCACGTCCTCATCTTACCGAAATCTCCTCTTACCCACAATAGCATCCTCAATCCCTTCCCTATCTCCATACTGCTCTTCAAAAGCTACAAACTTTCTATACAAATCCTCTGCCCTTCCTTTTGGAATATGATCTAGCGCAAACTTACATATGCACTCGACCTCTCGCTCTCCTTACAGCGCTCGTCAAATTCTCTGCGAATGCCACAAACAACATCTCCGCTTCGTCATCATCATTGAATTTCTCCACCGCTCTCTCGTACACATGCCCAGCTCGCAACCTCGCCATTCTTCATTTTCAATTTCGTGATACTCAATCCAAGAACTGACCTTAGGATGGCACCGCAAAGAATCTCTCGTAAATTCCCTCGTGTGCTCAACCTCATTGTACCGAGCTCGAACTTAATATAAGACAACCAACCTTGCTGGTCGTGCATCCAATTCATCCACCTCTAAAATCTGCCTTTGCGACGCCACATTGCCAGCTTCTCCTCCATGTGTATATATTTATACCACAGCTGATCTACCCTCGCAAGCGGGATACCGCGGTCCCACACATTCCGGCGTGATTTATGAACTTGTTCTTCATCTCCATGTCCACGTACTTCAACCACAGCGTGTGGTTGCGTGTCGACCTCGAGAGCGCTCCCAAGCCGCCAGCGCCCCCCGGTTGAAGTCCTTCCGAGACTACTCCTCCCATTTGGGCGCATTTCTGACCCCACCGACGCTCCATCCGGACGTGGGCGGATGAGGTCCCCGAACTCCTCGCGCTCGGGAGGCGGTAATCGCCAGCTCGGTGTGATCGGGTGATCTTCCGCCGGGGCCGGATTTCCACCACCTCCGATGCTCGGCGGGCCTCCCGGAGGATCCGCTCCGGCGTGATCCGGATCGGGGCGGAGGTCTTGTTCTTGACCCGGTGGGACGCTGGAGCTTCACCTCCGTGTCCCGGCCGGGTCGACATTTCCTGTGGTCCGGCCGAGTCCGCCATTGCCCGAGCGTTAGGGTTTTGGCGACGACGCGAGGGGGCTGGACGAGACCGGAGAAAGCGAAGAGGGAAGAAGAGGGAAGAAGAAGAAGATCGATTGAGGTTGAGGCAGAAACCCTAGACGGAGGATGGGCAACGGTACGAGAAGAAAAATGGGAGGAAAACCCAATCGATTTGGTGCCTATGGAGGTCGGAGGAGCTGATAACATATATCAATTATCATCATTCATACACTTAATCAAATAATAGATCGGATAACACAAGCGCTTAGCGCGTAATTAAATAATTATGCATATAAAATAATAATTTTCTATGAAATAGGTGGAGTAGGAAATATTATTTTAGCCAAAAGAAAAAAAAAAAAAAGGAGTAGGAAATAAAAGAATCCAAGGTAATTTCTTAAGTTCACGAGTGAGAAGACAGAGAAATTCGGTGGGCCTAATTCCCCTTAAAAAACCCCCAACTTTAGGTTAAGTCCCAAATCTGCCCCGAACTTTTTTTTATCTCAGAAAAGTCTCAAACTTTAGGTCAAATCCCAAATCTGCCCCGAACTTTTTTTTGTCTTGAAAAAAACCCCAAACTTTAGGTTCAGTCCCAAATCTGTCCCAAATTTTGTTTTATGTAAAAAAAATCACCAAAATTCAATTTATTTTCAAAAATATACCTCGATGATCCAGTTCCAACTTGACATGGCATTTCCACGTCGATAATAAATGATTTTATTTGGTTTTATTTTGGAGAATTTCAATAATTTTTATTTGGTTTGATTTGTTGTCGAAGTGAAAATGCAACGTCGGTCTGTTCCCGTCGCCCCATTACTTTGCTAACGTTGATTTGTTATGACGTGGAAGTGTCACGTCAAATTGGGACGGATCACGGGAGTATATTTTTGAAAATAAATTGAAATTTGCTGATTTTTTTTTACATAAAACAAAATTCGGTGTAGATTTGGAACTGAATTTAAACTTTGGGGTTTTTTTTTTTGAGACAAAAAAAAAAGTTCGGGACATATTTTGGTCTGGACCTAAAGTTTAGGGTTTTTTCTTAGACAAAAAAAAAAGTTAGGGCAGATTTGGGACTTGACCTAAAGTTTGGGATTTTTAGGGAATTTACTCCTATTTAGAAAGTGGAGTTATTAGCAATTGTATTTTAGGGAGAGATTGTAAATAAATGTTCCATAGACATCGCAAGGTAAAAATTATCAACATTCCTTTAAATTAAAATCTTGATAGTACAATTCTCAACTCTTGGAGGATTCTCCTCTAACAAAAACAAAAATCTATAAATTTATCTAATTTAAACACACACAAAAAATAAAAGAATAACAGTTAAGGAAGGTAGTTCAAAACTATGACATTAGTTGATCCACTTCTTTTATCGATTTTATGATTAATGAGATCCCAGTGAGGGTTATTTTGGATTATTCAAATCTCAAAGCGGTTGTAAAATTTTTTAAAGAATGGAAATAGAATAAGCCCTTTCTTTTCACGAAATCTGTTAATTGGATGCATTCTCGCAGCCAATCGATTTCTTAAGTCGTGAATAATAGAATTTGTAAAAGGACTCAACAGAAATTAGTTCAAGATAACCCTCGGATCAAGGAAAAAATTACGGGGGTTGCAAAACTAATCACGACATTATCCAAATTGCCGACAAGTTAGAGTTTTTTTTTTTTTTCGGCCAAACTATACAATAGGAAAGTAATTACAGTTATTTTCGTTAGTGTCGACACCTTCTAACTATATTAACTGGAATGATCACGTGCCCCTCGCACGTGCTCTCCTAGCGTTCAATTAATTTTCGGTTTCTCAGATGTAATTTTGTTTCCTCATTTAGAACACCAAACTGTGGTTAATTTCCCGTCTCTCTTTTTTTTCATCTTTTTTCCTTTAGAGAATTTGAATTAACCTGAAAAAAAACAACCAACGGTCTGATACGAGGTGGACGCTGAAGTTGCGAGCTGTCGGTGACGTTAAGAGTGGGTACAACAAACTAACGTCTCCGAGTTTATCCGATCATAGTCTTGGCGAAGCTCAGCATACGGTCTCGAAACTGACCCAAGAAAGAACTCAGAATTACATCTGAAGCACGTTTCTGGTTGTTGATCCTTTTACCGTCTTCATCGAGCACTGCATTCCGCGTCTGTCTCTGTCCCCAAAGAGCTCATTTTGCGTCTCGAGGATGGAAGACTTTGGCTCCAAGAAACGGAGAATGCTGCAGCCCGCGGCGGCTCTCGCGAAGAAGAGGAAGAAGCAGAAAAGGTTGATGGCTGGGAACGCACCTGTGGAGTGTCCCTGACAGTGTTCGGTCGAGGGCAAAGATGACCCGAATGGTCAGAACAGACACTGTTTCGACGGTTCGGAGAAGGTAATGAAAGCTCGGACTGCCCAACTTGCGATGATTTACGATAATGTCAGTTACCCAGATGTGGAGAGGATGCTCTGCACCGAGAAGTCGAAGCAGCGGTTCGCTGGCGTGATCCTGAAGGCAAAGCTGTTGATACACGGTGAGGCAGACGTTCAAGAAAAGCTGGCAAGCACACCGGTAATTATTTGTGGAATCTTGCAACAAAGATCGTCCGTTGAAAAGCTGGCAAGCAGACCGGCAATTGGATCTGGTATCTTGGCAAGCAGACCAGTGATTAGATGTGGTATCTTGCAACAAAGATCCTCCATGAAAACAGAACTGAAAAGGGAACTCAAACAGAAAAGAGAGGCGGCTCAAACCAAAGTCGGGAGCATGAAGCGGACAGCAGACCTTGCAGAGAATTTGGATGCTTTAAAGGAGCTCAAGAGGTTGTTCAGGCGCTCTCCTTGGGTGATGGAAGTGTTTCACAGCGCTCGGAGAGAGAACCAGCTGGAGAAACTCGGGTTGTTCTTGAAGGATGCATCTGTACATGAAGATATTGAAGCAGACCTACTCGACAGAGAAGGAGGAGAGATCTACTGATCACCCTGGTTTTTCGTAGTAATTGTCAAAAATCCCGAGATTCAATTCATGCTGAAGCTACAAACTTATTAGCTAATGATGTATGATTACGTAGTGGTACATAGAGACTCATGATACTTTTGTAATTTTGTGAGTCCTCTCCAAAGTGTAATACATGCGACCATGAGCCGGTAAAACTCACTGTATCGACTGCAATTTTGATTCAATACATTTGCAGCTCAACAGGGGAAACAGATTTTTGACTCTCAATGTCCACATGTGACTTGTTTGATTTGTATAATGATTCCAAATTTGCAATTTGTTCACAGATATTCAGCAAACCCTGAATATTTTTCCGGATGGTTTGCTTTTCTATCGAGTTGTCACGGGATTCTGCTATAGTTCCTATCGACACTTTTGGTTGGATCTGAACTCTGTCCTGAGCTAAACTGGTAAAAGGTATAGGTTGCTTATTGCCACCGTAAAGGACTGATAATTCTCGACATGAGCCATTAACACATAAAACGATATAATAGTGCTGTCTCAACAGTATTGTACTTCTGCAGACCCTCCTTGTCTCCTTTTAATCATCCTCATAGCACACCCTACCAAATCTTGCTTGTACATGCAGCAGAACCCACTATGAATACTCACGAAATCCAGAGTTTCCAAGGGTGGAATGGGTCCATTTCGTAGAGAGAGCGTATATAGAACTAGAGAAACAGAATACATGGATATTACTTTCCAAAAAAAAATTGATATTGATTCAGAACTAGAGGGAAAACAAATTTGTCGATCACATAGCACAACAATTTCAATACCTGTTCTACATTTTACAGGACGCCCTCGACTTTGCATTCATGTACCAGGTCATCCTTATTTTGTGGCCAAAATAATGATTTTTGACTCTTCTCTCGTCATAGGCCTTCCATGTCCAAGCTCCCGATTGCGATGCTCTTACTTCTACATCAAATGAGTTTCTCTATACGAGAACAATATATTACAGCACAACGAATAACTATTGGTCTCTTGTGCCTACAATGTGTTGAACCCGAGTTCCATCCACGCCATGCTGCCTTTTTTCTACTCTTGCTTTCTTTTGCATAAACCATGCCTATTTACATTGAACCTTTGCTTCTCAGCACGTCCTCGCAACCTTCAGTGCCAGATCCGACCCAACCACCTGTTTTCCCAAGCTTTAAAATCAACGATCCTTCTCTTATTTTTCATTCCAGAATCACCTTGTGTCTCTACTGACATAAAACTATTCGATGAGTCCATGCCAGTTGATTCACTCACAATCTCGTCCACCAACTCTAACACCTTACTCATCTTAGGGCGTGACTTTGGGTTTTATGCAAGCATTTGTTGGCTACCGTTGCAAGCTTGTACACAGAATTGACCTGGTGTTTCCCTTCAAGCCTGCGATCCACTATCGACTCAAACTTCTTTGAATCTGATAGGTATGGCTTCACCCATTCTAAAAAAGCTTCTGATCACTCTTGGGAGGTTACGATCTCTAGGACGCCTACCAGTGATTAGTTCATAGAGGAAAACCCCATAGCTCCCTACATCACTCTTTGATGTGATACGGCCAGTTTGCAGGTATTGAGGAGCAGCATATCCAATGGTTCCCACAACCTGGTATAAAACCATCATTAACAATACAAGAAATACAGTTAGAATCGTCCATTGCACAAAAAATGTCAAGGAAGACTTGCATGAGGGTGACACTATGTTGCACTTTAATTTATTCATAGTTGTACCTTAATCAAAAGAGTAACAAATTTGTGCAAGAGTCAATGTTTTTAGCATGATTCGCTTCTAACAAAGGAAGAGGGCAGGTGTAAAATTTTAGCGCCCCACAAGGCATACAGTATGTAGAAATCACTTTCATGATGTCATTCAGGTTTTACCAAACTTCTCACAGATGCAGGCACTATTTTTGTTTTAATAAGTCTAGCAATGAAGCATGGCAAAGAGATTAAAAGGATATCAGGGTTTTCTATGGAGTTGTACCAAACTCGGAATATTCTCAAAATTGAGTTGGGTTCCACATTCATACAAAGTCACATGCATGAACAGCTGATTTAAGTAAATGAAACACACAGGCCCATTTTAGCAGTTGCTGGATGAAGTACATCATCCCAATCACTAAAAAGTCAAAGTAACAAGAACATACCTGCCAAAGGAATTAAAAAGGGATGAATTGATCTAAGTAGAGTATTATTAAATTGTCTGCTATAGTAAATGGTCCATCAGAGTGCTAGTGGTACCTTTTAATCTCTATGAATATACGTACTGGATAAAGACTGTTGTAAAGCTTTTCGACCAAAAAAAAAAAGACCATTGTAAAGCTTTAACAAACAATTAATGCTAGCCGTTGATGCAGCAGGATTTGTGTCATGGCTTTTTGTTAACAATTGACGCTGCCCAACTTTCTTTTAGAAACGTTAGAGCTTCTAGAGACAAAAAGTACAATAGCCTAGATCACTAAATGGTTCGTAGAGAACAAAAATCTTCATGCAAAAGTCATCATACAAACATGCCCAATTAACTATGGACCTTTCTTTCTGTGACTAGACTGTCTTCATAATAATGAAAATGAATATTAGACAAAGAACAATGAGAAGGTAAAATGATGGGAGATGCTACTGAATAGAGCTTTAGTTATTTAGCACTGAATTATGTCTTTAATTTACGTAGGAACATATGGACAATATATAAAAGAATGATCCATCTATATGAGCATACCACCGATGATACAGGAATGAGACCCTCTTGAGGTCCGAGTCTTGCTAATCCAAAGTCCGACAACTTGGCATTCCATTGCTCATCCAGTAAAATGTTCGATGATTTGAAATCTCTAAAAATTATCTGTATCAGAAATCACCCAAAAGGTAAGTAAGAAGGCAGGCCCGGACTTTCAGATGTGTAATCCTGGCCAATGAGAAAGGTTGCTGCCATGTCACTATACTAAAGAAAACGATTTCAGAAAAAGTAGAAGTTGCTCATAATCATTTAGAGTCATCCCATTGACTCCCATATCTAGGCAAAGAAATGAAAAAGAAAACATGAAAAGAAGAGGATGAGAAAGGAAATTTCAGCTCTAATGTACAAGTGGTGCCTAAGTGCTATGGAAATGGGATGGCTGAACTTGAATAAAGAGAAACAAATGATGCCATTTATGAGTCAACGTAAAATGGATCAAGGTACTAACCTGGAAGTCCATCTGCTCATGTAAGTACGTCAGGCCACGAGCAGTATCTTGAGTTATTCGTAGTCTCATTTCCCATGGAAGGGTGTTTGGGAGCGAGATGATAAATGATCATCAACGCTTCCATTGGGCATATACTCATATACCAAAAGCCGTTGAATTCCTTTTTCATCGTCCTCGGCACAGTATCCAACTAATTTTACAAGATTTGGATGCTCAACCACACCAAGAGCATTAACTTCCGCCACCCATTCTTTAAGTCCCTGCAGATAAACAGCAAGCAGAAAATACACTATTACGCATAATCTTAAAAACAGATACACATGATTAGGGAGGATAAAGTTTTACCTGGGTTCCTTTCCGGCCCAGCTGCTTCACGGCCACTTCAAGGTTTTTAGATGGATCTTCTGTAATCTTGATTGTACCCCTATAAACAGACCCAAACCCACCCTCTCCAATCATGACAGAGCGGCTGAAGTTCTTGGTGACTGATTTGAGTTCTGAAACAGTGAAGGCTTTGAGATTGCTGGGTTTCTGCGAAACATTAGGAAAGGCAGTCCTCCCCATAGAAGTTGGGTCTGCATTGTCGCAACCTAAAAAAAAAATCGTGATGTCAATCTTAGGCTAATGAATTACTCGATCAATTAAATTAACTAACCTAGCTCGAGTTCTCCCAAACTCTATCAATTCGCAACTTAGGTCCAATTGTGAGTATGCAAATATTTTTAATAGGAGTCGCCACTAATCATTTAGGGTAGGTTGATTAGAAACCTAAATAAAATAGCGGAGTACTATTTTATTTTCTGCGAACCAGAAATTATGAATTCGGGGACTTGGTTACGCTAGATTCCCTAACGCCCTTTTTGGTACCAATTTCCGAAAAATACTCATGTCACGCCCGCACCCCACTGGAACGTAACATCCCGTCCACGGTCGATTATGGTGCAACGCCCCCGGAAGTCGCCCGACCCAATGCCCACACAAAGATCAAGCACATGCGGAAGCACGTATATAAATAAATATATACACCCGGACAATAAAACACATGAGACCAAGGATAGCACAACCAAATACTCAAGACTTTATATTATTAACATAAAAACCTTTTTACAATATATTCATTACATAGAACTAAAAAGATACAACGTAGAAGACGGTTAGCAGCCATGATATCCAAAAAGGGAAAGTGGCTAGGAAAGCTAAACTGAATAAGACGGCTCTAAAACATCCTCCCGCTTCACACCCTGCTCCAAGGAATCCAGTTCTTCATCAGCTTCCGTAGGTTACTCCTCAACTACCTCCCAGACTTACAGGCAACACCCTCATGGTTCCGGGAATCCCAAAATGGATTGGCGTCTCTGCCATCCTCACTGCTGGGGGTCTGAAAATGTTTCGGTTTACAACAACCGTGAGACGAATCTCAGTAAGTTTAACCCCTAAACCTAGGCTAGGCTAACATGCAATCTCCTGACCGGAAAATAAGTATTCAAATCACAAATTAACAATAACCAATCATTCTTAGACCCTGCAGGTTAGACAGATCCATATATAATAATCACAGTACATAAGTGGCACTCATAATCACATATATGCCAATCACATGCTTATGCACTGATTCTCACATTCTCGCATGCCACTCTATATATGTTCATGTATGCAAATGTCATGGACTTGACACGTGCAATTCCCGGCCCACCGCCCACACCGCACACCGGCACACTGCCCAATTTATTATTATTACGACTCGAGTCCTCAATTTTTCATGGCCCGGTGCGCCTAGCCCGCTTCAAAGTGCATGAGGCGCAGCAAACCGATCCGCCCAAAAGTCTCTAGCCTGCTTAAAGTGCATGAGGCGCAACATCGTTTCTCCCCGCGAACCAGAGCCTCGCCCAAAGTGCATGAGGATGGTCGCCCGGACGCATCGGACATCATCCCCGCCTCAAAGTGCATGAGGACGGTATAGACCAAGGTCACGACCCGTAGGTCCTTAGGTGATCACACCATTCATTATTATTCGGACCCGCCGCGGTAACGCCTCGTGGTAATTTAGGTGATCACACACTCATGGCAGACACGCATTCTCGCACAATTTCATCACATGCCACACTCTAGGCATACATAATGCGTGTCCATGTTATGCAATGCAATGCACCATGAGTACCAATAAAATTCAATCACAATCAATCACAATTTACGAACAATCACTCATCTCAATTACACCCGGTAATTTTCCAATGGACATCTAAATTGATCAATAATCCCAATTTTCTCCCTAATAAATCCTCAATGAATTATCACAAATTTCCAATAATGATTTCCACCGGTCAATCCTCAACCCAGTCTAAATTACGCACTGATACTATCTAAGCCAGTCTAAAATGCACCGATAATACCTAAACCAGTCTAGAAAAACGCACGATTAGTCCTAATCCGGGTTTAGGAATTTTACTCACCTAATCAAGGGTCACGACGACGGGGAATGGCGGTCGATCACTGGTGAATAGTGAAACCGACGGCGGAATTCCCGGCAACGCGGTACGGACGTGAATAGCACCCTGTGAACGAAGAACCCGTGAATGCGAATTTGTGAACAAAGAACCCTCCGAACGGTAATTTGCAATGCGGTAACCCGTGAACAAGAACCAAAGAATGATTATTTTTAAAAGCGGACTGCGGCGAGCGACCGGAAAAAGGGTGGTCGGCGACTGGCCGGCGTAGGCCGAGACAATTTTCCGACGGTGAGAAATGAACCGTGACGGAGTGAACGGTAACCCGTACGGACACTGTACGGACGATGTGGTGCGGCGGCGTATAGGGAGGCTGGTGGCTCCGTGGCTCCAGTGTCGACGAAACATGACTCGTCCGAAAGTCCCATGACATCATGAAAAAGCGGAAAATGTGAAAAACAGTAAAAGAGAGAAAAACAGTTACTGCTTTTGGACCAAAAACTGGGCTGTTGAGGCTGGGAGGTGGAATAGGATCTTTGGGTGGTGGTGGCTCGATGGGAAGCTCCTACGTAATCGCTCCTGAACAAAGACCGAAATGCTAAAACGCACCAAAAACAGCAAAAAACTAAGAGAAAAAAAGAGAAGAAAATTTCTGGGAAGTCACTGCCCGAATGGGTCTCATGGAGAGAGAGAGAGAGAGAGAGAGAGAGAGAGTTTATCTTAGTCAAACCTTGTAGACTAGGGGTGCCAAGTGTCAATCATTGGTAAAAGGACCAAAATACCCCTCATCCAAGGGTTAAAATTAATCCTTATCCAAAATTCAAGGGCATTTTGGTCAATTACCCCTAACCATGGGCTGACCAGACCTGGGTTAGCCTTAATTAACCTTGGTTTATCCCAAAATTTAATCCAAATTTCGAATTAATTAAAAATGGCCTAAGGGCATTTTCGTAATTTTTCGATCCCGAACCGAAATTCCAATTTTTACTCGTACTAACCCCAAATGTGCGTGGCCAGCATAATATGACGCCAGATTTCCAAAAATGATCTCTTAAGCCTTCAAACTTGACATCGAAATCCGGGCCCAATATCGTGAATAAAACTCGCTAAACTTTCGGTTTGGTCTCTCACTAACGGGCGGGTGTTTAGAAGTTACGCCAGACGACCTAGGGCTATCCGTGTCGTAATGGTCTCGATCATTGAGAGAATGAGAAATTATTGTTAGTTCTGTGGTCACGATCGTTCGGTTGTGTTCAGACCCGGTTGGCCACGTGTACTTTCTTTCCTGCGTAATCACCGCGTCCCTATTATACATCGCTGGCCTTGGCCAAACCCAATCCATTACCCTTTTCTACGATCGCCCACGTTGGACCAGAATATTCCCTCAAGCGTCTCTCGTGATCGGTGTCCGTTTTCACGATAGGGTCCCCGGTCCACGACTATTTTCTAGTTAGCCATACCCTCATTGGTTAGTATCCCGAGAGTGATCGCCCCGCTTAGACCGACTAAAATGAAATGCTAATTAATATCAGTTTTATTGCTCCCCGGAAATTACATCAAAATTCAGATCATATAATTTTTCCCCCCCCCTTACAAAAATTTCGTCCTCGAAATTTTGCAATCTACCCTTGTCTACTCAAATAACTGGGGGTGTTGACGTCTCATAGCTTCTTCACTTTCCCACGTGGCACCTTCAGTTCCATGGTGTTCCCAGACAACTTTGA
Organism: Syzygium grande; assembly: GCA_024733475.1. Lineage (NCBI taxonomy): Eukaryota > Viridiplantae > Streptophyta > Magnoliopsida > Myrtales > Myrtaceae > Syzygium > Syzygium grande. The sequence goes on from JAMXDD010000009.1 coordinate 31,770,219, forward strand.
CCATCGGGATCGTCTTGTTCCTCAGCACCCGTTCTTTTCTATCCTCGATCCTGACTGGTCTTTCCACATACGACACTTTATCGTCCACTTCTATTTCTTCATACCTCAAAATATGGGTCGGGTCTGGCTCATACTTCCTTAACATCGACACGTGGAAAACGTTATGTACTTGAGACAGATTAGGCGGTAAAGCAAGTCGATAAGCCATATCTCCAACCTTTTCCAAAATTTCAAATGGCCCGACATACCTAGGACTCAATTTTCCCTTCTTGCCGAATCTTGATAATCCCTTCATAGGCGACACCTTAAGAAACACATGATCTCCAACCTGAACTCCAAAGGTCGTCGCCTTGATCGGCATAACTTTTCCGACGACTACTGCCCGTTCGAGTTTGTCTCTAATGACCTCAATCGCCTCAACGGTCTGCTGTATCAACTCGACCTGTGATAATCCGTTCACCAACTTCATCCCAACACACTTTGGCCCCGCACGCTCTACCATATAAAGCTTCAAACGGTGCCATCCGAATCTTTTCTTTGATAATCGGTTGTTATAAAGCAAATTCCACCAAAAAATTGCTCCTCCCATTTGCCTTGGAAATCTATCACACAAGCTCTCAAAGATGTCCTCTAAAAGTTTGAATAGTCCTTTCCAGACCGTACATCTGTGGATGATATGCGCAAGATCGAACCCTTAACTTCGCTCCTAAGGCCGCTTGTAAACTTTTTTCCGTAAATGCAGAATCTGGGATCACGGGTCAAGTGATCAGCATCGGCATCCATGCAACCTCACGATCTGCCTCACATACAAGTCTGCATATCTTTCTAACTCAAGTCTTCCGTCTTCGCTAGAAAAAGTGCGCCGACTTAGTCGATCTATCCATCATTACCCGCATTGAATCATGTCCTCTCCGGCTCCTTGGCGGTCCCCGTCCACGAAATCCATCGTAATATGTTCCCATTTCCACTCGGGATTTCTAATGGTCTCAATAATCCTCCAGGGCTTACAATGTTGTGCCTTCACTTGTTGGCACGTCAAACACTTAGCTACATGCCTGGCCACATCCGCCTTCATTCCATTCCACCAGTAGTGTTGTCTTAAATTCTGATACATCTTCGTACTTCCCGATGGATACTGTAGTTACTCCTATGAGCCTCCGACAAGATTTCTTCCTTTAGCTTTACATCATCTGGTACACAAAGTCGCCCTCTAAACTTCAGAACTCCATCCTCGGACAGTTGAAAGTCCGGTTTTCTCTTAGCTGCATCCATCTCGATGATCTTTTGGATTTCTTGATCCATAGACTGTAGTTCCTTGATCTTGACTTGAATTTCTGGCTCAATCCTCAAGGCAGCTAGTAAATTTGACACTCGACTCATCTCGAACTTAAACTCAGAATCCCTGAGTCTTTCCAACAGGGTCCACTCCTTGATCATTAGGTGCGCCAAACTAGACTTCCGACTCAAGGCATCTGCCACTCGATTGGCTTTCCCGGGATGATACAGAATATCGCAATCATAGTCCTTCAGAAGCTCCATCCATCGACGCTGCCTCATGTTCAACTCTTTCTGCGAAAATAGGTACTTGAGGCTTTGATGATCGATAACCGAACTTCTCCCCACATAAGTAGTGCCTCCAGATCTTAAGTGCAAACACTATAGCAGCTAATTCCAAGTCATGCGTCGGGTAATTCACCTCATGCGGCCTCAACTGACGCGATGCATATGCCACTACTTTTCCATGCTGCATTAGCACACAAATAATCCTCTTAGCGAAGCATCGCTATAAATCTCAAATCCTCCTGGGCCCGACGGAATAGTCAATACAGGAGCAGTCGTTAACCGGTGTTTCAACTCCTGAAAGCTCCTTTCACACTTGTCATCCCACTCAAACTTCACGTCCTTCTTAAGTAGCCTTGTCATTGGCATGGCTATTGATGAAAATCCTTCTACGAATCGCCTATAATAACCAGCCAATCCCAGAAAACTTCGAATCTCAGTTCCTGACGTCGGTCTAGGCCACTTGGTAACTGCTTCAATCTTCATTGGATCCACAGAAATCCCATCTCCAGAAACGATGTGTCCAAGAAATCCTACTCTGCTGAGCCAGAACTCACACTTGCTGAACTTAGCATATAATGCATGCTCTCTCAAGGTCCGTAGCACCTCGGGTCAAGTGTACCTCGTGCTCCTCGGGACTCCCCGAATACACTAGTATATCGTCAATGAAAACTATCACAAACCGATCCAAAATTCCTTGAACACACGATTCATCAAATCCATGAAAGCGGGTCGGGGGCATTCTGTCATCAGAAGGGCATGACCGTAAATTCATAATGCCCAGACGAGTCCCCGAAAGCGATCTTGGGAATATCCTCATTTCTGATTCTTAGGCGATGGTACCCGGTTCTCAAATCTATCTTGAAAACACCGAGGCCCCTTGCAACCGATCAAATGCATCATCGATCCCCAAGAAGGATACTTATTCTTCACCGTCACTTGGTTCAATTGTCGATAATCTATACATAACCTCGTAGTTCCATCCTTCTTCTTGACAAATGTAATCAAGGCCCCCAAGGAGATGCACTAGGGCTTAATAAAGCCTTTGTCCAAAGAATTCTCAGATCCGAACCTTTAACTCTTTCAATTCTGATAAGGACATCCTATACGGTGCTTTAAATCGGCCTGCCTCGGCGCCAATTCAATCACAACTCCACCTCTCGCCGGGCGTAAACCCGCAATTCCTCGTGAAACACATCAGAAAATCGCATTACGGGTATATCTTCCAACTTAGGTTCCACAACCGCTGGATCAACAACATTCACCAAATATCCTTCACACCCTTCATCCAACAAATTACTCACCTCAAGTGAAGAAATCCAAGGATCGAGGTTCCTCCTGCTTTCCCCGAAATACAAAACTAGGCGCCCATCCGATTAAATTGATCGCCCTATCGCTGCAATCCACTACAGTCTTTTGACGGACTAACCCCATTCCAATAATCACATCAAAATCGAACATGGCTATTAATGCCAAGTCGATACTCTCTTCTCTACCTCCAATAATTATCTTACAAACCCAGGACATCCAAACGAAACTAGCAACCTATCATTCACAGTGTCGACACACGCTAATATGCTCACAGCAGACTGGTTTCATATCAACCAACTCAATAAATTGCCTGAAACGAATGAATGGGTTGCCCCTTTGGATCAAACAAAGGCATACGCTGCATGATCACAAAAGAAATCGTGACTGGGACCACGCCCGCGCACTCTCGCCTTCCTTGCGCGCCATTGCATAAATCCTTCCTGGGCTGGTGGTCGTCCCCCGATTAGCCGGTGGGGAGGTCCGCTTGATTTCCTACCGTGGTGGCGGCACTGGACGGTCCTATGGTCTGCATCCGCGGGCAATCGCGAACTCGATGTCCCATACTCCCACACTTAAAACAAGCCCCAAATCTACCCATCGAGGGGATTCGGTTTCGAATGTTCCGTCTGGTCAAGGGACAAATCGCCTATTTCGAAATATAGGCCTCTTTCCTAAACGACGATTATCTCTATTAAAAGCAAACCGCGATCCCGAAGCGGCCGCCCTTTCCTGCTGATCCTGCTCTATGATCCGCAGCCCGTCTATGCATTTCTCCGCACTCTTTGATATCATGGGACAAAATTAGACTTGAAGATCCGGCTTGCCCGTCCGGAATCTTCGGCGCTCTATCTCTCGGATTTTCCACCATAGTCGGTGCAAACTTTGCTAATCTTTGCGAACTCCATACTCATATTGATCAACGGTCATTTGTCCCCCGCAAGCGCATGAATTCCATTAACTTCTTCTCTTGCACATTCTCCGAGAAATATTTTTCATAGAAATTTTCCACAAACACAGCCCAAGTCGTACGCTGTTCCTACCGTAAACACTCGATTCTCCAACGCATTCCACCAATCATTCGCACCTTCTTGGGTGATAAACCGCCAATGTCACCTTTTCCTCATCAGTTCACCCCAAAACTTTAAAGGTTTTCTCCAATTCCTCTATCCATCTTGGTGCAGCCTCGGGGTCACCACGACCATGAAATTTGGGCGGCTTCAGTTTCATAAACTGTTCTACTAACTGGGGCATCTGTCTAACCCCACCGGCCGAGCCCCGACCAGCATTAGCTTGATTCTCCTCTACAAGCAAAGCTGCATTATCTCGTCCTTGAGCCTGCCTATCCAGAACATTCCCGATCCTTTCTAATACCTGCAAAACTCCTTCCATACGTGGATCTTCTACAAGTCTCACATCGACTCGAGGGTCTACGGCAGCTCCCACATTAATTCCAATGTTGTCCACTGCTCTCACTCGAGCACGTCCTCCACCTCTGGTTCCTCTTCCTGCACCCCTTCCTCGGCTCTTCCTATCGCCTCCCTCGCTACTCATCTTGGTCACTCGGTTCTACGACTACCTGCTATAATTCCACAAAGGAATTAAAGACTTAAACCAATCTATCCCAGTCTAAGTCCTAGGCAGGTATTAAACCACAATCAAACAATCCACATGCAGTTTAACAATTATCCAATACATCACCCAAAGGATTCGTATACTCACCTCGGGTCCCGCCAAGACCTGCACTTACGGGTCACACAATCACAATTCAACACAATCACAAACCGCCCGGAGATGCATGTAGCACACGAGGTCACCCCCTCGCTACCCAGGTCTCATCGCCCTTATCACCCAAGCTTCGACCTAATTGGATCGAGCGCACCTTGCTCGATACCAATTCAAGAGGGGATGTCACGCCCGCACTTCCACTCGGAACGTAACATCCCGTCCACGGTCGATTATGGTGCAACGCCCCCGTGAAGCGTCGCCACCCAATGCCCACACAAAAGATCAAGCACATGCGAAGCACGATATAAATAAATATATACACCCGGACAATAAAACACATGAGACCAAGGATAGCACAACCAAATACTCAAGACTTTATATTATTAACATAAAAACCTTTTTACAATATATTCATTACATAGAACTAAAAAGATACAACGTAGAAGACGGTTAGCAGCCATGATATCCAAAAAGGGCGAGTGGCTAGGGAAGCTAAACTGAATAAGACGGCTCTAAAACATCCTCCCGCTTCACACCCCGCTCCAAGGAATCCAGTTCTTCATCAGCTTCCGTAGGTTACTCCTCAACTACCTCCCGGACTTACAAGCAACACCCTCATGGTTCCGGAATCCCAAAATGGATTGGCGTCTCTCCATCATCCTCACCGGCTTGGGGTCTGAAAATGTTTTCGGTTTACAACAACCGTGAGACGAATCTCGATAAGTTTAACCCCTAAACCTAGGCTAGGCTAACATGCAATCTCCCGACCGGAAAATAAGTATTCAAATCACAAATTAACAATAACCAATCATTCTTAGACCCCGCAGTTAGACATCCATATATAATAATCACAAGACATAAGTGGCACTCATAATCACATATATGCCAATCACATGCTTATGCACCGATTCTCACATTCTCGCATGCAGTCTATATATGTTCATGTATGCAAATGTCATGAACTTGACACGTCAATTCCCCGCCCACCTTTACACAACACCGCACACCGCCCAATTTATTATTATTACGACTCGAGTCCTCAATTTTTCACGGCCCGTCAGGCCGAGCCCGCTTCAAAGTGCATGAGGCGCGAACCGATCTGGCCCGAGGTCTCTAGCCTGCTTCAAAGTGCATGAGGCGCAACATCGTTTCTCCCGCGAACCGTAGCCTGCTTCAAAGTGCATGAGGATGGTCGCCTTCCGGACGCATGCGGACATCATCCCGCTTCAAAGTGCATGAGGACGGTATAGACCAAGGTCACGCACCACGTGGGTCCTTAGGTGATCACACGATCATTCATTATTCGACCCAAAGGGTAACGCCTGTGGTAATTTAGGTGATCACACACTCATGGCGTATACGCATTCTCGCACAATTTCATCACATGCCACACTCTAGGCATACATAATGCGTGTCCATGTTATGCAAATGCAATGCACCATGAGTACCAATAAAATTCAATCACAATCAATCACAATTTACTTAACAATCACCATCTCAATTACACCCGGTAATTTTCCAATGGACATCTAAATTGATCAATAATCCCAATTTTCTCCCTAATAAATCCTCAATGAATTATCACAAATTTCCAATAATGATTTCCACCGGTCAATCCTCAACCCAGTCTAAATTACGCACTGATACTATCTAAGCCAGTCTAAAATGCACCGATAATACCTAAACCAGTCTAGAAAAACGCATGATTAGTCCTAATCCGGTTTAGGAATTTTACTCACCTAATCAAGGGTCACGACGACGGGGAATGGCGGTCGATCATCGAGCGGTGAAAAACCGACCGCGGAATTCCAAACGCGCACGGACGTGAATAGCACCACTGAACAAAACCCGTGAACAAAGAATTTGTGAAAACAAAGAACCCCGTGAATGATAATTTGTGAACAAGAACCCGTGAAACAAGAATTGATGAATGGAGCGTGAAGATTGTGAACGGTACTTTTCGGGTTACCTGGCGGCGAGCGGCGGAAAAAGGTGCTCGGCGACATTAAAAAGAACAAACAAACAGATTTGTTGAAATTTTGAATATATTGATTGCACTCGAGTTGTGGGTAGCTTAAAATTGAATAATTTCAAATGAACAGAATATTATAATACTATAGTACTTCAGACAATGTTCTTATATTATTCATGAGGATTCGTAATGATTGGATTATTTTCGCTTCGACACCAATAAACAAGTTGTTATCCTCAATCATTTCCTAAACAGTAAAAACTATGATTTACAGTCTGCGTTAAAGAAAAAATTCATAAGGTACGTAGGAAGAAGAATTTTTATTAGTTTTGAAGCTCGAAAAAGCTCGGCAGACCGAATCCGAGAACAGGACCGTGAAATGCGTAAAAACGCACTAAAAACAGCAAAAAAACTAAGAAAAAAAAGAGAAAATCCTCGAAGGTTAAAGAATGGGTCTGGGAGCGTAAAGAGAGAGAGAGAGAGAGTTTATCTTAGTCAAACCTTGTAGACTAGGGGTGCCAAGTGTCAATCATTGGTAAAAGGACCAAAATACCCCTCATCCAAGGGTTAAAATTAATCCTTATCCAAAATTCAAGGGCATTTTGGTCAATTACCCCTAACCATGGGCTGACCAGACCTGGGTTAGCCTTAATTAACCTTGGTTTATCCCAAAATTTAATCCAAATTTCGAATTAATTAAAAATGGCCTAAGGGCATTTTCGTAATTTTTCGATCCCGAACCGAAATTCCAATTTTTACTCGTACTAACCCCAAATGTGCGGCCAGCATAATATGACGCAGATTTCCAAAATGATCTCTTAAGCCTTCAAACTTGACATCGAAATCCGGGCCCAATATCGTGAATAAAACTCGCTAAACTTTCGGGCCAGGTCTCTCACTAACGGGCGGTTGTTTAGAAGTTACGCCAGACGACCTAGGGCTATCCGTGTCGTAATGGTCTCGATCATTGAGAGAATGAGAAATTATTGCTAGTTCCGTGGTCACGATCGCTCGTTCGTGTTCGTGGACCGGTTGCCACGTGTACTTTCGGTCTTGCGTAATCACCGTCCCTATTATACATCGCTGGCCTTGGCCAAACCCAATCCATTACCCTTTTCTACGATCGCCCACGTTGGACCAGAATATTCCCTCAGCGTCTCTCGTGATCGGTGTCCGCTTTCACGATGGGGTCCCCGGTCCACGACTTATTTTCTAGTTAGCCATACCCTCATTGGTTAGTATCCCGAGAGTGATCACCTCCCAAAGTAGACCGACTAAAATGAAATGCTAATTAATATCAGTTTTATTGCTCCCGGAAATTACATCAAAATTCAGACTGTTACAACTCAATTTGACAATTTTGATGAATCTTGACTTAAAGTTCAAAGGTGCAGAAATTTTCTTTTTTTTTTTTTTTTTTTTACGATTTGAATGAAAGCTAACCTATATGTAATGACGCAAAAATTGACATGCGATTAATGCAACCTAACATGCAAACTATATGTCGTGCGATGACGTGACCTATTTCTAATGACGGGTATATTAATTTTTGTTTTTTATGAAATTCAAAATTAAAATCAAGTAAAAAAAAAGCTAAATCTTTCGAATTAAGTTTCGATCTGAAGCCTGACAGATCGATCCTAAAATTTGAAATACCGCTATGGAAATAACTCTATCTAAAGCCCGATAGATAGATTTATTTCCACGCAGGTGGCTGCAGATTAGGAAATTTTCCTAATCGATCACATCTTGAAAAGATTTTGATTTCTAAAATATTTTGGATATATTCAAGAGATTTTGAAAATTCTGATTTCTATCCAAATTTGAAAAGTAATAGATATCCAAGATTTCAAAAAAAAAAAAGAAATAAAATCCTAATTGAAATAATGCTTATTATCCAAATATGCTAAATTAGATATCAATAAACATAAATTAAGCAAACAAATATTCGAATCAAACCGGGATATGATAATTACCTGATTTGTAAATTTCTTTCTAATTTTGAATTTGTAGCGGATCGGGATTGCGGATCGGGATGGTGATCGGGCGGCACATTGGGAACGGCAGTGGTTGTGGGACTTGCGGCTACTAGCGTGTGTCATGGCAGTGTTCTCGGTTTGGCTCAGGGTAGGGTCCTGACGATGATTCGAAAAAACTCAGCAAGAGCAGTGGCTAATTGTCACTTGAGATTCACCGGGAAACCTGCAAAATAAGACCAATCACCGAAGGAGCTTGTTAGACTGCCGCTCTTGCATCGCTCGGGTGTTGACCAGGAACTAGGAGCTTGTCGAAATAGTTGAACGTCGGTGAAGGAGTGGTTTAGCGCAGCGGGAAGAACCCGCGGGGATGCTGACTTTTCTGATCTGGGCGTGACTGGAGCAGATGGCAAGGTGTGACTGCAAGGCTTGTTGGAGATTCTGATTTCGCTGCAAGGACTGGACAGACCAAGCCAAAAATATCCACTTCGCTTTCTCTCTTTAGGTATCAAGCTCTTTAGTGTGTGTACCTGCAGAGGAAAAACCATAGAACTTTTCTTTTGTTGCTCGTCTCCTCCTAGTGGTGGCGTGAATAACCCTAGAGAAAAGTCCTCTCTCTATTTTTGTCCTCTCTGTATAGTCTTGACTTTGCAGAGAGAGCTTCCCTCTATCCCAATTGTGGCCGTGACTATCAAAAATCCCCCCTCCTCTCACGATTTCTCATTGAATTTATAGGCAAAGTTTAGGGTTTTGCTTGCAATTACTTCCTATTTTGATTCAAAGAAAATATTGTAATATCTTTGTGATAATATCAATTTATTCAATTTGAATTGTGATAATAACAAGATTAACAAACCAATATTTTCCAACTCAATATTTTCCAATGAAAATTTTAGCTCTTATAATGTTCATGGGCTTAGCCAATAATTTTCTTGAACGCTGGCTTAATCCAATTTCATTAAGTTCGAGCCATTCACTCGAGTCCATCCAATCACCTGGTCCAATGCAAATGCAACTAACCTATATGAACCTAAACTATATGCTTATGCAATTTTAATATTTTTGTTTAGGGGTTAAAATTTAATCCCTAATTTTCTATGTAATTAACCACTACATGATGCATCAAAATTTAGGTGTCAACATGCATTACCGGTGGTCGTCAATGAAACCACAGGAGGAGCAGGGGCTGCCCTCCGCTTGCATCATTTGGAATGCTGTGTTCTGCTCAAACACAAAATCAGCATATTAGACAAAATGAGTAACCGCCGATTTGAGTCACTTAGATGAACAACTAGCACCAAGCCACTTCATCTAAACAGGAATTTAAAGATGAATTAGCTAATCTGCCAGTTGGCCCAGCACATGTTACTTTTCCAATTCAAGGAAATATTCAGTCCCACATAGAGGAGAGTATGTAGCCACCCAGGTAAGTACCTGTGGTCTACAACAAATGACTTTGACAACATACCTCAATTTGCAATCAAAGCGGTGGAAAAGATGAGCAGTAATGAATCTACCAGATCTCTTGATAAAACTAAATAATTTAATGCAATCAATCAACTCCTCAATGAGCTTCACCACTATCAGCTCCAGTTCATCACATAACCTCACTCAATGCTTATTGAAACACTAAAGCTTTCTTCAAGCAACTCAGAATGACAAATGTCTCGTCTACCTGATGTACGACTTTCTCGATCTCTAAGGCACTGAACACTCACTTCTTATGATATCACATCCTCAACCTAGTCAAGATTTTCCACAAACTCATGTCTTCCTGTGAGATACTTTGCTCTCATCACCATTACTAGATGATCTACAACCACAATAACTGCTAGTCACTCAACAAACCAACACTACCAAATAAAACTCTGGGAACAAAGAGCGCTCCTAAGGACGCTGGCAATCAAAGAGAGCCTTAGAGAGTAACTTGGCAAGTTCTGATTGGGCTACAGCATAAGTCGATAAAGTGTGAAACGGAAATTGCACAGCAAATCCAACAAAAGAGTTACATAAACTAGGTATAACAGCACATTTAGAGAGCAAAAACTCCAACTCAACAAATGTTAGTGGGGCAAATGCATGAGTCACTAAAGCACAAAACCAGAATTAGACTATAAATTCACAATAACAAGCTACATATAATGGTAAAATACCCCACTTTGCTTCTTTTGGGGTTTGTAATGGTCCAATGGTCTACATCCACTTGATAGCTTAAACTTTCATATTGGACTTTTAATTTGGTGCTAGAGCCAACTTTCAATTTTTCATGCCCCATTAAATCTTTCATTTTGAGTGGGATATTTTCTCTATGTTATCATTAAAGTGCATTGATCATATGGTTTTATTCGGATTTGCACATGAGAGGGGACATTAAAGTATGGATCATCACTTGTTTACGGAGCTTATAATAACCATCATTTTAAGTAGCAGCTGATAGCAGTCGGCAAGAATGAAATTCACACCAACAGCAGCCGCTATCGGCCATACTGTGGTGATTACACCTCCAAGAGGCTCATATGCCCGCATCTGCAATTATTACAATACAATCCGTAACACAATTTGAAAATTTGATAATAACATTGTATACATCTAGTCTCCCTCGCCCTAATAGCTTAAGCCTTTGGTTGGACTTTGCCACATAAATCAAACATTAACTTCAAGTTCATTCCTTCACCAGACCAAAAATTAATAAAAAGTACGTTGCCTTCCCTTTTCCCATATGACCCTCCAACAAAAACAAGCAGGACATTAAGAAATAAGATCTTCATATCGCCAGGTAAAAAGTACAGTATTTCTACATAATGTAAACAGGAATTCCAATAACCTATCCACAAATGGGCTCGATAATAACTCCCTAAGCACTCCAATGAAGAAATTCTCCCACCCAAAATTAGTAACTGAGGCAACTATTGTTAAGTCACTCTACAAGCTTGAAGCACGTTTACAGTGGCCAAAATAAACTAGCAATCCAAATCACAGCACACTAATGCTGTGACAACATTTGGTTTTGTACACTTAAATATAATATGCATCAAAAGAGGTCACAGTTCTGAAGATACAGTAGAACGGCCAGAGTTTCATACAGTTAGCTGTCACTGCCTCATTCATAAACATTTCAAGAGTAAAAGATCAGATATCCGATTTGAAAGAACATCAAAGTTCATTCAGATAAGTATTGACTTTCCAATTTTCCTCTTCATAAAGCTGGGCCTGCAGCTCTTAACTTGTTCTATCAAATGTATAAAATGAAAGTGAAAGAGAATGACATGCATCATTCCAACAGAACAATACTCTCCGCTAATTATTACCCTTACCTTTAGTCCCTGTCAGATGATTGCAACAGATTTCATCAGGTGATGGACTCTTGAGATTGGGACAATCAATAATGCTCAGCCGTTCCAAGTTTGGTGCAATGCGTAAGCCACTGGAAATGCTAATGAGTTCAGGCAATGAGAATAAGGATATCTCTTTCAACTTGGGGAGGAAGCAAATACTCTCGCAAAAAGAAGCATCATCACACCTAACTAAACTAAAGACAAGGGGGCAGACTTCGACTTTGAGCTCTTCTAAAGCATAGCAATATGCAAATGTTCATGTGAAGGATTAACACAAAAGCTGGATGATTATTCAGTTGTAACAAAGGAGCAAAAATTATCGCTGGACAAATCGCAAGTCGTGAACCAGCATGAGAATAGTAGCCATGTCCGCCAGATGAATTCAAAAGATTCACAAACAGAGGAAAAGCAAAGGTGTCAATCATCCCCGCTTATCTTCGGTCATAAGCCTCATAATAAAGTCCTCAAAATTACTTGATGGGAAAGCATTAGCTATTTCAAACTTTCTAAGAAATGTGAAGCAAAGATTCAAAGATGAACATGTTTGTTAGTGGTCCGCCCCTAAGAATCAATCAATGTTGATACTCTAATATTAGTTGTGAATTAGGTTGTGTTGGAAAATCGACCTTCACTATACTTAGGTAGTCATAATGTCTTGCTAGAGACCGCTTATGACTTGTGGGCCAAAAGGGTTTTGAGCACACTGCTAATGTTTAGTGAACCTACAGGGTCGCACATAATAGCGAACGGATTTAATATTTTCTATACGCCTTTGATCTACTTAAGAAGTAGATTTTAATTTATTCTCTTATTTAAATTATCTATGCGATCATGCGAGTTATGAGATAACGATTAAACGTGGGCCCAAATCGCCCGGCCCACTTCTTTTAATTTCGCTAGATAATGAGACTATATAAATAGATAGAGAATCGTTCTCTGTCTAAGGGTTTTTTCGATACAGTATCGAAAAGACAACGGCGTTCAAGAAAGAAACTTCAAGATCTTTCGCTAGCACGTGGATCGTTGGAGAATTCCGTTCGTGTGTGTGGATACCGGTAGAGGCGCAACACTTGGGGCGCTAATCCAGACACAATCAGTTGTCGATTTATCCTCGATCTGCAAAAGGTACGTTTCGAAATTCCTTTTCGATTTCAATATACACATGGATTCTGTCTAGGGTTCTATATTCCGCTACGTTGTTTTTCCGTTAATGAACCCAACAGTGGTATCAGAGCTACTTGTGATATATTGAAGTTGAAATCGGAAACCCTAATTGTTGATACATATGATGTATGCCTGAAGTGAGTCTAAATTAGGGTTAGATGAATTTGAAATACGATTTGATATGATCAATTGAGAAGGAACGGGGATGGGTCGATCCTATTCGGCTCGCGCCGAGGAGGGGTCGGCCGCTGGGCGCGGTTCGAGGCGGTGGTGGCGCCACGGCTTGTTGCTCCCCGAGGCGGTGACGTCGGGCCGAGACGGCAACACGCCTAATCATTCGGGCGCGGCATGGCCTCGAGGCGGTGACGGCGGGCGGAGATGGCGGCGCGGGGCTGTTGCGCGAGGCTGAGACGGCGGTCGGAGACAACGGCGCGGCCAAGATCGTTTGCCCGTGGCGGAGATGGCAGCGCGCCTAGTCTTCCCGCGCCGAGGGCTCAAGTCGTTCGACTTGTTGCGTACAGTGAGGGCGCGGGAGGCGGCAGCGAACGGATAGTCTCCCGAGAAAACAGAATTGAGAATTTTGTCTATGTTTCGGGGCTCTCCTGCAAAACAGAATTGAGAATTCTGTCTAGCTTTCGGGGGCGCCCCCGAGTTCCCCTTAGGGGCCGCCGCCCAGCGAGGGGGCTCCGCCTTGACCCCCGAGGGCGCCCCTCGACCCCAAAGGGGCGCCCCTTGACCCCATGGATTTTGTCGCTTCCCGTATGATTGATATACCTTTATTATTATAAGTGATGTTTTGCTTATGTTTATCACATGCATACATTTATTGCTAAATAAACATTAAGAGTCCCTAATAAAATTAAGTAATAATATGATGCCTTTCCAATCATACACCTATTAAGACTTGAATCGTCAAAGATGGGCCTGCCAAAGCAGGGTGTCTTTAACTATTTGAGTAAAATAGGATGGATAATAGTTATCCATAAGTCAAGATTGGTTTACTTAACGAGGCTATCAAAACGGTTTTGGGCCTTGAGGCATAGTGTTTGGGGATAAGATATGAGATGTTAACCCCAATAACCAAGAGTTGTATTCGATACAATTGACAAAGAGTTGTCTACCTAAATAACTTAGTCTTGAGCGGTAAGCCAAAGTTTACTCAGTCTTAGTAAAATATGGATCTTGGTTCACTATACTTATTGGGACACATGTTATAAAAAGTATAGTGAGAGTTTATTATAAATAATATTAATGAACAATTTATTTTGCATATTTGTTGTAGATAATGGCAAATAGCTCGCATCACACTTTTCATCGCGATCTGTCCTTGAGAAGGACAAATTGAATGGTTCAAACTTTTTGGACTGGTATAGAAGCTTGAGAATTGTTCTCAAGCAGGAGAAAAAGGATTATGTCCTGAGAAACCACTCCCTCAGAAGGCACCTCCTTCCAATGCTCCCCATGCTGAAAGGAATGCTTATCAGAAGCATAAAGATGATGCATTGGATGCATCATGTCTAATGTTAGCTACCATGAACTCAGATCTTCAGAAGCAATTTGAGAACGTGGATGCCTATGATATGATCATGAACCTGAAAAATTTGTTTCAGGAGCAGGCACGCACTAAAAGGTACCAAACGGTAAAAACCTTAATTGAGTGCAAGCTAGCAAGTGGGAGCTTAGTTAGTCCACATGTCATAAAGATGATAGGTTATATTGAAAACCTGAACGACTGGGCTCTCCTATTAGCCAAGAGTTGGCTATTGACATTATTCTTTAATTATTGCCTCAAGATTATGACACGTTTGTTATGAACTATAACATGCATAATCTGAATAAGTCTTTGACTGAACTGCATGGGATGCTCAAAACTGCTGAGCAGAATATCAAGAAGGACCCTACCCCTAATGTTCTCATGGTTCAAAAGGGGAAAGGCTTTAAGAAGCCAGGTAAGGTCAAGGGCAAGGGCAAGGGCATTAAGCCCAAACCCAAATCCAAGACCAAACCGGGTCCGACTATTATGCTTCCATTGTGGTGAGAATGGACATTGGAAGAGGAATTGCAAGAAATATTTGGAGGATCTAAAGAAAAAGGGAAGTGAGACTTCCGATTCAGGTATTTATGTTATAGAAGTAAATGTTACTACTAGTTCTACTTCATGGGTATTGGATACCGGTTGTGGTACTCACATTTGTATGGATGTGCAGGGACTAAAACGAAGTAGAACACTTGCAAAAGGTGAAGTGGAACTACGAGTTGGAAATGGAGCAAGAGTTGCTGCATTAGCCGTAGGAACATATGATGTAGCTTTACCTTCTGGCATGATTTTAGAACTGAATAATTGCTACTATGTACCTGCTATACGCAGGAATATTATTTCTGTTTCTTGTTTGGACAAGGAAGGTTTCTATTTTGATATAAAGAACAATAGTTGTTCGTTTTATCTTAATGGATTATTTTATGGTAGCGCCCATATTGTGGATGGGATATATGTTCTAAATCTTGATGTGCCAATCTATAATATAAATACAAAAAGGTTTAAATCTAATGATTTGAATCCAACCTATCTATGGCATTGTCGATTAGGCCACATAAACGAGAAACGAATTCACAAGCTTCATAGCGATGGACTATTAAATTCATTTGATTTTGAATCATTTGATACATGTGAATCTTGTTTAGTTGGAAAAATGACAAAAGCTCCTTTTACTAATCAAAGTGAGAGGACAAAGAATTATTGGCCCTTATACATACCGATGTGTGTGGACCACTAAGTTCTACAGCGCCGGGAGGTTATCAAGATTTCATTACATTTACTCGATGATTTCAGTAGATATGGATATGTTTATTTGATGAAACATAAGTCCGATTCCTTTGAAAAGTTCAAGGAATTTCAGAATGAAGTACAGAATCAACTTGGCAAAATATCAAGGCTCTTCGATCCGATTGAGGAGGAGAATATTTAAGCCAAGAATTCAATGACCATCTCAAAGAGTGTGGAATTGTTTCACAGCTCTCTCCCCCGAACACCACAATGGAATGGTGTCTCCGAGAGGAGAAATCGAACTTTGTTAGACATGGTTCGATCAATGATGAGTCATTCAGATCTTCCATTATCTTTCCGGGGATATGCACTCGAGACAGCTACGCTTACACTAAATAGAAGTCCAATCAAAAGCTATAGAGAAGACACCATATGAGATGTGGACAGGAAAAGTTCCTAGAATGTCTTTTCTAAAGATTTGGGGTTGTGAAGCTTATGTAAAACGCTTACTTTCTGATAAGCTTGGACCCAAATCTGATAAATGCTTCTTTGTGGGATATCCTAAAGAAACGAAAAGGATATTACTTTTACAATCCATCGAGAACAAAGTGTTTGTTGCTCGAAATGGTGTCTTTTAGAGAAAGAGTTTCTTACTAAAGGAACCAAAGGGGAGTAAGGTAAACCTCGAAGAAGTTATAGTGCCACAAGAGGATGTTCCAATTCATGAGGAACCTCAATTAGATCTACAAAGAGTTGTAGAGTCTACTCCAAAGGGCACCTATAGTTCGTGAGGTCCGAAAGAACACATCGTGAGCCTATGAGATATGGTTTTCACGTCATGAACATCGTCATCTATTGTTAATAGAAAATGACGAACCTACGACCTATACAGAAGCTATGATGGGCCCAGACTCCGATAAATGGCTTCAGGCCATGAAATCCAAAATGGACTCAATGTATCAAAATAAAGTTTGGACTTTAATTGATCCACCCGAAGGTGTCAAACCTATAGGGTGCAAGTGGGTTTTCAAGAAGAAAACTGATATGGATGGAAATGTTCACATCTATAAAGCACGGCTAGTAGCTAAAGGTTTTAAACAAACTCATGGTATTGACTATGACGAGACCTTTTCGCCAGTGGCCATGCTTAAGTCCATTCGGATTATTCTAGCATTTGCTGCATATTATGACTATGAGATATGGCAAATGGATGTAAAGACAGCTTTCCTTAATGGAAAACTAGAGGAGGATGTGTATATGACACAACCTGAAGGCTTTACATCACCAGATAACACTAGAAGATATGCAAGCTTCAACGTTCTATTTATGGATTGAAGCAGGCATCACGGAGCTGGAATATTTGTTTTGATGAAACTGTCAAAGAGTTTGGCTTCATCAGAAACAAAGAAGAAGCTTGTGTATACAAGAAGTCTAGTGGGAGTGCAATTGTGTTTCTAGTGTTGTATGTGGATGACATACTACTCATTGGAAACGACATTCCTATGCTTTAGTTAGTTAAGACATCGCTAGGAAAATTTTTCTCCATGAAGGACATGGGAGAGGCAAACTATATCTTGGGAATCATGATCTATAGAGATAGATCTAAGAGACTTATTGGACTGAGTCAAAGTACATATGTTGACAAAGTCATCAATAGGTTTAATATGCAAGACTCCAAGAAAGGTTTTCTCCCAATGACACATGGCATAAGTCTTAGCAAGACTCAAAGGTCCTTCAACACAAGATGAGCGAGACCGCATGAGTAGGATTCCTTATGCATCGGCTGTGGGATCCATCATGTATGCTATGTTGTGCACTCGTCCCCGATGTTGCTTATGCATTAAGCATGACAAGTAGATACCAATCGGATCCGTGGGAACCTCACCGATTGTCAGAAAATATCCTTAAGTACTTGAGAAGAACTAAGGATTTATTCTTAGTCTATGGAGGTGAGGAACAGGATCACCGTAAGTGGTTACACCGATGCTAGTTTCCAAACCGACAAAGACGACCTTCGATCGCAGATTAGGTTTTGTCTTTTTGTGTGAATGGTGGAGCGGTGTGCTGGAAGAGTTCCAAGCAGACACTATTGCAGATTTTACGATGAAAGTTGAGTATATTGTCTGCTTCGTACATCAAAGGAAGCTGTTTGGATTCGAAAGTTCATAGAAGAACCGGGAATCGGTCCCACAAGTTCAAATCCAACAGACCTCTATTGTGACAAAGAATGGGGCCATAGCTTTGGCTAAAGAGCCTAGGTCTCACCGAAGACCAAACACATACTCAGAAGTATCATCTCATTCGAGAATTCATTGAAAGAGGTGATGTCAAGATGTGCAAAGTTGCAACGGAGTTGAATATAGCTGATCCGTTGACGGCTCTCTTCCACAATCTAAGCATGAGCGCCATTGTAATGCTTTTTTAGGCCTTAGACACATTAGTGATTGGTCTTGATGTGAGTGGGAGCATATGTGATATACATTTTCATTGTTCATTAATAAAATATATATTATATTTGATTTCGATTTAATTTTAGTATATAATTGAATGTGAAATCTTTATCCCCTGAATATTGAATATTCTTAATAGATAATCAAATACGTGATTTGATCGTGAAACTCTATTAATAGAGTGGATATTAATATTCTAAATGTCCCTAGTCAATTGCCATTGTGCATTGGGAAGCAAATGGTGTTTGAGACTAGCATGTGAGTCAACCCGATGACCAAGTTTCACGGGTCATGAATATAGAGATATAAAGTTGATCACATGGAATACATGTTAAAGAACATTGTATTGGACAGACCCACTATGAGAATACTGTAGGATTGTTATATAATGTCATCAGTATTTCTCATCACAACTATAGAGTATAGTCCTTTGACCTGAGTCTGCCATGGTTTCCTAGACGTGGATTGGCATGCTTTAACATTGCCAAACGTTAGCCGTAACAGGTGATTATAAAGGTAATGGCTAGGCATGTCATGAATCGTGCTGAGTGATGTGAGTAGATAAGATGGGATTTGTCCCTCTCATATAACGAGGGTATGATTTCCTGCCTTCCGTAGAGTTGAGACTGTGAAATGCATGGCCATGCTCAAGTGAGTTGAAGAGTCAACTACTTGTTTTGACAGTCTAATTGCGGTATTGGGAAAATGAGTTTAAGCTATATAAGGATGACACTTGTCCTGCCTTATGCTTAACTCGGAAATCAAGTGACAAAGGGACTTAGTTTATATGATTGGTTCTAGTGCAAGTGGGAGATTGTTAGTGATCTGCCCTAGGAATCAATCAATGAGGGAGAGGTTTGACAATTGGACATTATTACCTTTGTTAAGATGGACAGCAAGACCCACATATAGATTAGTAAAGCATCAGATCAATGAAAAGGACATACCGAGACAATGTCATCAACTGGTAAGACATTGGAGCCCCAGACTAAAGCCTTGCTGCTGGTAAGTTTAGCATCGATAGTAACTTCTTAATTTTATTTTCCATCCTTGCCATTCTCGTCATCTACATTCTTTCTCTTATCTAGAACAAGCTTCCTCCGATATTATATCAATCTTATGTTCATCTGCCCTCTCACTTTAAAAAGGATCATCGATCCCCACGCTGGTCGGATTTATTTTCTGCGTCGGCGCCACAGTTTTTAACCTTATTCCATTTATTTGCTCTTTTCATGTAATGCTTCCTTATTCGCTGCTCACCGCAGCCTCCGTCCTTTGCAGCTCCACATCATTTGCCGCCGCGGTCCTCCTCAACCTACCAAACAGCTGTCCGATCTCGTCCAATGTTTTCCCCCTCGTCTCGGGCATTAGGATATAAAATAGGACACAACCAACAATGGCAAACCCCACGAACAAAAAGGCAGCCCCACCGAGCTTGATCGCCTTGAACATCAACAAGTACGTATATGATAATATTATGCTCACCCCCTGTTTAACGCCAAGGCCGATTGTGTAAATCTGCGCACGCATCCTCAATGGGATGATCTCCGTGCAATACACGTCCGTGATCGGTCCCAGCCCGATCGAGAAGAAGATGACGTAAAGAATCGCCGAGACTTCCACTGCCCACGAGACCTTCAAGGTGAGGAACAGTCCGACGAACATGAGCGACAAGAACACGCCGCCCATGCTGGTCAACAAGAGTGGCCGCCGCCCGACCCTATCAGCGAGGTAGCTGGCAAGGAGAAAGACCAATATCTTGGCTATGTCAAGCACCATATTTGCAAGAAGCTTCCCTACAGACGTGGTGATGCCGACAGTCTCGAAAACCTTTGGGCTAAAGAGCGCCAAGGTGTCCATGCCACATGCCTGTTGGACGACCTGGATTCCAACAGCGCATAGTAGCATATGGACCATAGACCAGGTCGGGTGCAGTATATCTCGCCATACTCCGGTGTCCTGGTCGGCGATCGTGTAGACGTCATCATCGAACTCTTCAGGTATTCCGGCGGCCTTCTTGATGTCGGCAAACCGGAGTGCGGCCTCCTCCTCCGACCTGGAGGTCTTGGCGAGGATGCGCTTGGCATCGCGCAAGCGACCTCGCATGACAAGCCACTGGGGAGATTCCGGCAAGAAAAAAAATTCCGAAGACAAGCAGCACCGAGGGGACGGCTCCCGTGGCAAGCATCCAACGCGGCCCGCGGCTGGGGCGAAGTTTGGAGAAGTAATAGCTGGCCAGATTGGCCACCTGGTTGCCAATGCTGATGAACATCTGAAATTAAGTTCAAGACAAAAATTTGATGAGAAATAGAAAAAGTGATAAAGGAAGCAACAAAATTAGGAATGTAAGGAAAATGAATGAGTGAGCACCTGAGGGCAGGAGGCGTAGAAGCCGCGGGAGAAGAGAGGAGAAATCTCTGTCACGTACATGGGGGCAATCATGCTAGCGAAGCCGGCGCCCCAATTGGCAATGACTTGGCCGACCAAGAAAACTGCATAGTTCGGGGCAAAACCCATGACAAGGGGGCCAACGAAATACATAGCCACCGCCACCACAATCGTCATGCGGCGGCCATACCGATCAGAAATCCATCTCGCCATCACCAATCCAAACAACATGGCGACACTCATGGCCCCGGTCACTATATTAAGATGGAGATCGGATACTTTCAGGTCTATCTTCATGTACGCCACCGACCCGCTTATCGCTGCTTGTACTATCAAAATTTTAAAAAAAATAAAATAATAAGAAAAATCTGATTCACCATACAATGTTTATAACTATATATATATAAGAAATTCAAAGAATAAAAATAAAAAAATCCCGTGAAGTTGTTTTGTCTTTTAACTTTCTTTTTTAACTTCAAAGCAATTTTTCAAATGATTTTCACATACTTCACAATATCAAACAAGAGAGAGAGAGGGGGAGACCAACCATAAGCTAGCGCAAAGGAGGTTATGCAGGCGGCAAGGGTGTAGAGGCAGACATGCTTATTGCAGACCGACCTTGCCGGAGGACGGAAGTCCTCGATAGTTCCTTGTCTAGCAAAAAAAGGCATACCAGATTAATCTAGCTAGTAGTATTTAATAGTTGAAGAAAACCATATGGTCTAGCTATATATTTTCCGCCAAAATGCTAGGTAATAAACAATTAAGAGATAACAACCGTCAATACTTGTTTTATAAGAAATAATGAGCATGGATATGAAAACGGACCTTATGTGCTGATCATCGTCGTTTTCATCCCTATTCGACTCTGTCTGAGACTGGTGGCTACCATCACTCGCTTCAATGTGCACTTCTTGCTCTATTTCGCTGACTGGAGCAGCAGGAGCCAACATATCTTCATCTTCGTCATCCTCTCCTCCTCCAAAGAGCCGTAATAAGAACGATACAAAACTCTCATCTTCGCCAAATGGCAGAGCCAACACATCTGCATCTTCATCTTCCTCTCCTACTCCAAAGAGCCGTAATAAGAACGGCAAAAAACTCTCATCTTCACCAAATGGCTCTGACAGTTCCTCTACTCCTCCAAAGAGTCGTAATAAGCACGGCACAAAACTCTCATCTTCGCCAAATGGCTTTGACAGAACCAACACATCTCCATCTTTGCCATCCTCTCCTCCTCCAAAGAGCTGTAATAAGAACGGCACAAAACTCTCATCTTCGCCAAATGGCTCTGACAGATACACTAGCTGCTCAGATGCTATTGCGTCATAGCACGATCCACATGCACACGTGAATAAATCCATCGCTGCTCGGAAAAAAAAAAAACATGATAAACAACATATACCAGTACATTCAATTTCAATTCCAATATACAATCCCAATAAGCATGATAAAGGTCGATTCCCACCGAAGATTGGTGGAAGGACGCCAACACCCAACATTAGGAAAAAAGAGGTTTAAGAAAATGATAATTATTAGGAGTGATCGATTCCCAGTCTAGTCCGACCAAGGAACTGGGAACCGGACTGAGAGGACCGATTCCCAGTTTCTGGGACCAGGAACTAGACCGGTTCCACTTTACATACAACGCATATTAAGAGGAATTCGCAATAGCTGCACTTCTTCTCACATGAAGACCTTCCAATTTTTGTTCTACTACAAACTTATCACAACCAACATGAACAACCTAAGAGGTATCCCAATAACGAGCCGAAACATGTACATATTTTATCAACTTTTCAAACAAAGTATAAGCGCGCAATTTCATGCCATCCTCAACATCACTTTACCCGTGCGGTCCAACTTTTTAAGTGCTACAATTTCAAAGTCATGGCGAAATATAAAACTCACTTCCTACACAATCAACAAGACATGCTCTATTCTGTAGCAAATATCCTAAGCACGTTTCCCCTGAAAGATCTCACATAACACACGAACATGCATAACCGTGACAGCGCATATCACAACAACAGCAAGGAATCCTTACTCATGCACATATTGCTTGAGCCAAATCCAGAAATGAAAACAAACCTCAGTTGTCGATTTAAATATTTACGGAGAGAGGACTGAAAATTATGAAATTGTGTTAAAGATTATTTTTCTTATTTAAAGATTTACACAATAAAGAAATATCACCAGCATAATTTTTCACTACCTAAGCACTCGTGCAGTTTACATAATAATGAAACAAAGGTTCAAATCCACTCATGTAGTACGCAATCAAATAATCGGAATAGAAATAAATAACCAGGGACCTAACATCGTCTTTAAAAAAGAAAAGTCAATCAAAAGTCCTATGGTAAAGCCTTAATGGCTTGTTCAATTTTTCGGACAAACTTTTAAAGGTTTCCACATTTTTCCTATTCTCAATGGTAAGTCTAGAATAAAATTAACACTAAGATCTAATGAAATTAACACCCAAAAAATCAATTTTTAAACCCTTCCTAATTTTTCCGAATTTTTCTGAATCTTTAAAATTATTTATTTATTTATTATCTTAATCCGGGAAAATGGACTTCGGCCCGGGTCAGGGAACCCGGCCTGACTATGCGGTCCAACCAGGACCATGGGTCCGGGTTATGTCTGGAAACCAGACCCACATTGGGCCCGGTCCAAATCAACTAAATTTAGCCCAACAAAAATTTGATTTAAATTGTAATACAGGCCCACAATTCTCTGAGGCCCAAAACACCCACAAAAATCGAATATTTCCTACTCCTCCCTCCGCGTTTATCCAAACAGCGAGTACTCAAAACGGAACACTTAAAAAGAAGTCTTGGCTAACATCCGGAGTTGGCGATCTGGAAGCAATGGCAACGTCAATCATCTCGTCTTTCGGGGCAGAAACAATGCCTTTAGCATTGGGGGTAAAGAGAGGGGTAAAGAGAAGGCATTTCGCGTTTGGAGCGACGGTCGTCAGCAAGAAAACCCCGAAGACGCAAGACTTACAAAACGTTTTACTCACAACGCAAAAGGCCGCTGCGGAGGGCCAGCCTCGCCCGCACCTGGTGAGGGCGACGCTCCTCCTCGCGAGCGGCGGCGTCGAGGACGAGGCTCGACTTGCCAAATCTGGCACGCCAGCGAGAAAACGGGAGAGAAAACGCACCCTCTTCTGTTGTCTTCCGTTCTTCTCTCACGGGTTCTGAGGAACGAGGAGGAGGAGGAAAATGAGGTGGGTGGTTGTTTCTGAGGAAGAAGAAGGAGAGAAAAGGAGGTGGGTTGGTCTGGTTTCTGAGCTTGAGGTGGTGAAGGAGAGATAGCGAAGAAGAAGAAAAAGGGCAAATGAGTCGGAACTTGGCCGGAGATAGAAACGAGCTTTTCTAGCTCTTGGGGAAATGAGCCGGAAGGACAAAATGAGGACGGGGGAACCTGCGGGGTTAACCGAGCAGGTGAAGTGAAACACTGAGATCAACTTCTTCTGTGTTTGCAGACACAGCTACGAGCTGGTCAGAACTTGAAACGGGGTCCTGCTTGAGTGGACCCCACGATAAATCCATAATCTTCCATTTCACTTTGTTTTGTGTTTTTTTTTTTGACAATTTGATTTACACCCCACTTTCAGTTCGTTCCAAGAAAAGTAACTTTCATCAAAAACGTTTTCCATATCTTCTTTCATATAACACATATCTTCTTTCATATAACACGTTTTATTTTTATTTTTATCTTTTTTATATTTTTATATTTTTAAACTAATTTTTAATTTTAATAACTTGTTATTTCTCTTTAGAAATTCAAATTCATAAATGACACGTAGCCGTGGAAAAATTAGTAGTTCCTGCTTGAGTTGAGTGGACCCCACGACAACACCCCCCCAAAAATCGAAGATTTCCTACTCCTCCCTCCGCGTTTATCTCCAAGCAGCGAGTACGGGGGGTTGGGTTTCGGCTCACGCGCACACAATAACCATGTAATTATTCTTTTCATGGCAACTTAAGAAGCGAACGATAACTAGACCTGTTAAACGGGTGGGTTGGGTCAGTTTGGATCGGGTTGGATCCAATCCAAATCGATAAACCCGCTTCTTTTATTTTTAGTCCAAATATCTCAATTTTCCATACCCAACCCAAAAATAGATTTGGCCAACCCAAATTGTTAAAACACTTTTATATTTAACCTAATCTAGGAATACTTGTTTCTTATGATTTTTTTAAATTATACTACTAAAACATTTTATGCAATACAAAGCTATTGAAAAATTTTTATAATTTTTAAAAAAATTGAGGTTCTTCTTACGAAAAATGCAACATTTTTAGAAAATATTTTCCAGAACCTCCAAAAAATAAAAAAAAATGTTTTTTTCATTTTTTAAAAAATAATTATTTTTATTTTTATTTTCATTTCTCATGCCAAAAACACATGTTCTTCCTAAATTTGCACATCTTGGTCGATTTCTATCATGCAATCGAACTTATCAATGCATTTTGGAACACATGGCATCATTTCTCCATCAATGGAAAATAAATAAAACTAAAAATTTCATTAAAAAATTAGAAAATCCGAAAAATCCTAAAAAAGGTCTCAATTTTTTTAGAAAATCAATAAAATTGAAAAATTCCAGAAAAATTCATAAAATATTTCCAGAAAATAAAAAAAATCTCGACCATCATGAAAAATAGGAAATTTGGTGAATTTAAAAAAAAACACGCCAAAAAGTCAAAATTTCCAAAACTTTACAAAATGGGTCGCCGGAAAATACTCCTCAGGCTTGAGCCTAGCCACCATCCCGCCCTTTAAGTGAAATTTAAAAATTTATTTTTTAAACATTTTTGAGGAAGAGAGTGTGCCCAAAAAAAACTCAAAAATTTAAAAAAATTTCCCAAAAACTTTTAAAATTAAAGTGACATGTATGACCCAAAAATGGGTGTTTTAGAATTTTGACACCTCTAACGATAACCATTCTATTTTTATCCACTTTTTTCTTTCCAAAAACAAGTTTGAAATTTAAACTTGTTTTTTTTTTATTTCTCTAACAAGTTTTTGCCCCGAAAAAACCTAAAAAAAAGCGGGTCAAAAAACTAAAAACATTTCTTCAAAATTTGACCTTGGTCGATCCCGATTAGGTCCGGGTTCATTTTCAAAAATAAATAAAACTAAAAATTTCATAAAAAATTAGAAAATCCAAAAAGTCCTAAAAATCTCAATTTTTTTTAGAAAATCAATAAAATTTAAAAATTCCAGAAAATTTTTTCCAGAAAATAAAAAAAAAGCCGAAAAAATAGGAAATTTGGTGAAAAAAAAAAATTTTCAAAACTTTACAAAATGGCCTCAAATACCAAATAACTTGAAATTAATTTATTGAGGCACCCAAAAATAAAAAATTTCAAAACTTCACAAAGTGTTTTAATTTAAATTTTTGAAATTTAAATTTTTAAGCCCAAAAATAAAAAAGTAAAAATCAAAATTTCAGAATGGCTTAGAATACTTGTGGCCACCCACTTTGAATGAAATTTAAATTTTTTAAGCTCAAAAATAAAAATAAAAAAATTTAAAACTTCACAAAATAACTTGGAATACTTGTGACCACAAGTTTAAATTTTTGAAGGTCCCAAAAATATCAAAGAATTTGAAAGTTTTGATTTTTTTTTTTTTTTTTAAATTTTTAAGCTCAAAAACTTAAATTTTTTTATTTTTTTGGGCAAGTCAAAAATTTAAATTTCACAAAGTATTCAAAAAGTTCATTTTGTGAAGTTTTTAAAATTTTTTTATTTTTTTATTTTTTATAAAAAAAATTCAACAAATTTCCTATTTTCCCCGAAATCTGACTATTTTTTTTTTTCTAGAAATTTTCAATTTTTATGGTTTTTCTAAAAAAATTGAGATTTTTAGGAATTTTTCGGATTTTCTAATTTTTTTATTCCATTTCTAAAAAAATGGATTTATATTCCGGGAAATAGAAATTTGTGTTGTTATCGAACGGGTTTCTATTTTAGAAAATAAAAATTTTATATTGTTATCAAACAGATTTCTTTTCTCAAAAGCTCATCTTGGAAACAGAAATAAAAAAATATGTCTATTTCAAAAATTGTTTCTATCATTTGTGCCCTAAATGTCCAATCAATCCACATGAGATAAAAGCAGAGGTTCGGGATAAGGCAAGGCAACGCTAAAAGGGATTATTAGAACTGCTCATTTCAACTATATGTTCGATTTCGACCAAAAAGATTATTTAAATGGAAAAAAATAGAAATAAAAAAGGGCAATAATTGCTCGTGTATATAAAAAAAATTACAAATATGAAATGATATTTGGACTTCGCCAAGGTGCTTGAGAGAGGTGATCGTTGGACGGACTTGGATTGGATTTTACGGTGGCAAGTTCATCTTTAATACGTACAAAAAATAATTATCCAAAAAATATCAATATTAATTTCGGAAAGTAATTATTTAATAATAAATTATTAATATTTAAATCCGAAAATTATTTATTTCATAATAAAATAATATTAAATTTCGAAAATAATCAATCAAATCATTTAGCCGGATACGCTAATTTTTATGGTGAAATCCAACTTAGGAATCACCATCCAAACATAGACGTCACAGTTTGGTATTAAAAATCATTCCACATACTAATATTTAATTTTCGGAATTAAAATATTTTTTATTTTTTTTTTTTTTTTTAAAAAATAATAAAATAATAATATTTAATTCCGAAAATATTTTTAGTTATTGAAATAAATAATAACAATAAAACAATAGATAATTTATCACCATATTCGCGATAACTTATCGCCCACATGCGCCGATAGCTTATCACCCAAACTAATAATAACTTATCAAGCATATGGATAACCTATCGCTAAATAACCTATCACTTAATTTCCAACGATAACTTATCAATAGAACGATAACCTATCATGCATAATTATCAAATAATCCAATAATAACTTCTACACTAAACTTACTTAAATAACCATTAACTTAATCTAAAACTAAATTAAACCATAGTAAGCAAGCTTAACACTCTAAACATGGAATTAAGATTAACTTACTCGACTAAGAACGGAGACAGCACGAGGACGACGGCGACGACGAGGAGGGCAGTCCGCGGTGGTTTCCGGTTCGGGCTCGGCGGGCGGCAGACGACTGCGGCAGCCCCACAGCGACCTGGAGCCCCGGATCTCCGACTTCGGGATCCGGGATTACGGGAGCGGGAAGGAACGGTTCGGGGAGCCGGGAATCGAGCGCGCCGGCGCCGGCGCCGGCCCCGCCCCGCCGGAGGCGGACGTTTACTTTTTCGGGATGATCTCGGTGGAGCTGCCGACGGGGAGGGGAGGGGAGGGAAGGGAGCGAGGAGAGCTTGGCGTGGGCGAGGCGAGATGGTGGAGTGCCTCCACGTGAGGGCGGAGTCCCCGAGAAGCAAAAAAAGAAAGGAGCGTAAAAGGGAAGGGAGGGTCCGTACTAGCATGAATATACTCTGGAGGATCAACACGATGCTATTAGAGATATTTATCACTTTTTATAAGATATTTTCTTGTGTAAGAGATAATTATGAAATTTTATGTTGATTATTTGTATCTTTCGGCGATTGCTCGGTGTTGCACCTGATGTTGCACATATGTTGCCCGATATCTCCCTTTTGATTATACATTACCATGATTGAGATATTATCTTAGAATAGTAATATAATAAAACTTATAAATAGGCTAATGTATTCTTCATTAATATAAACATCACAATATACACAAAATTTCACATGTCTCTCTTTCACATCTCTTCATTATTAATAATAGCTACGAATTAATATCTAAGAATTACTAAATGAGAAAAGTAAACATTAGGTATACGGAGGATATGAATTATGGACTATCAATCTTTTTAATGTTTTACTAAATCGAATATTTCCTACTCCTCCTCCCTCCGCGTTTATCCAAACAGCGAGTACTCAAAACGGAACACTTCAAAAAGTCTTGGCTAACATCCGAGTTGGCGATATGGAAGCAATGGCAACGTCGATCATCTCGCCTTTCAAGGCAGAAACAATGCCTTTAGCATGGGGGTAAAGAGAGGGGTAAAGAGAAGGCATTTCGCTCCTTTGAAACGACATTCGCAGGTCGTCAGCAAGAAACCCCAACGACGCAAGACTTATAAAACATTTTACTCACAACGCAAAAGGCCGGCGGCGGCGCATGTAACCACGTTTTCGCCTGGCTAAACATTATTCACTTCTGACGATAGCAATGTAATTATTTGAATCATGTTGATTCATCACAAATTCACAATTAATATTCTTTGTGATACCAAAAATATTATTTTCCTCTCTTTTATAAATAAAAAAGGGGTAGCTTGGTCCGTACTAAAACTCGTTAAAAGAAGAGTCTTGGCCACTTTGTTCAATATCAAAATTCTACAATCTTTTAAGAAAATCTAAATTAATAATTGCCACGTAGCCATGTAATTTTTTTTTTTTTTTTACGCAGCAACTTACGTAATGACTTTTTTTTTTGTTTGTGAGCAACTAAACAATTTGATGTGGCGCGTGGTGGTGGGTTCTGCGCTAGCGTCACCCCAGTTTTACCCCCGGTACCGTCGGCCGTGCGGGGGTTCTTGGGTTACCAAAAAAAATAATTTGATGATCTTTACCAAAAAAAAAAAACAATTTGATGAGAAAACTTAAGTCGTTGTAATAGTCCCTGCTGTGGTTGGTTGACTCTTTTGTCAGTGGTTGTATAGTTCTTGCTGTACCTACCTTGACCTTGTTGGGACATCTTTATGTCTTTATCGGGTCTGGTCTGGTTTTGGCTTTTCTTTGTATTTGGTGTTATGAAAAGTTATACATATGCTTACCTTTACCAAAAAAAAAATAATTTGATGAGAAAGTCCTTACCAAAAAAAAAAAAAAAAACAACTTGACGAGAAAGCCCGCCTTATGTCGATCAATATTTGACCCATGACCGCGAGATAATATATTTCACCAATCTTGATTAGGCGAATGTCGAATCGATTAGTGAGATCAATAAGGGAAATAAGAAATTATGACGATCACAATTGTGGAATTGCAATGTCACACCACAAAACCCATGAGCGTGACACCTCTCGTCGATCGTTATGATGCAACGTCCCATGACTCATCACCGACCCTGCATTTTATCTTTTAATTATGCATGCGGAAACATCAGCAACAATCCCGGACAACAACAACAAATAGGGATAGCTAGGAAAACAAATCGCAATAGTCAAACAGCAACACCATTTTGATTTTCACTTGATTAACTCCTAGGAACATTCTTACAAGCCCACTTCGGGCATTACCACAAAAGTTGATATCAGGCTGGGGATCAATCTACTTCACCATCAGCTCACATCAATGCCACACAATAATACCAAGTGGTCATACATGCAAACGGTCAATCGACGTTGTGAACCTCGTTGCAAAGCATAATTTTCATCCTCAAGCATTAAATTCATTTTGTAAGCATGGTGATAAAATAATCCACTTTCGTGAACTCGAAATCCTTTCTTGAAAATAGTTATTTAAAAATCGTTTAGCTATACAATAAATTTTCATGGCAAAACATAGCATAAGCATCACAATTCAATCATAAAATCACAGCTTGACGTTAGAAATTATCCGAAATATTAATATTTAATTTCGGAAATCCATTATTTAAATAATAAAATATTAATATTTAAGTCGGGAAATTTATTTATTTAACAATAAAATAATACTAAATTCCGAAAATAATCAATCCAATCATTTAGCTAAATCCGCTAATTTATATGGTGAAATCCAACTTCGGAATCACCATCCAAACATAAACGATCACAATTCGGTATTAAAAATCATTCGAAATATTAATATATTAATTTTCAAAATTAACATATTGATTTATTGATTTTAATTATTTTTAATAATAAAATAATAATATTTAATTCTGCAATTTATTTATTTAATAATAAATAAATATTCCCTAGGAATATTGTCCATATGAGTTTCATTAAGAAATTAAAAGAAAGAACATTACAGGTTGTAGAGCTCATTAGACTCAATGGCTTCGCACCAACTCAACATTCTATTTCTGTAATACACTTTTGAGCGTAGGAGAGACTAGTACTCAACCCCCTTTAGCTGATTTGTTCTATACGTGTAAGATTAACTCCTTTTCAAACACCCAAATGGAATATGATTGCGATTGACAACAAAATCAAGCACGACATAAAACGGTACGATCAAATTGTGGGGAGGGAGTACGTGGATAATTGTTTGTTTTGAGACGAAGTCTTTGATAGACGTTGTCTAGGACTTCCATATTCAGCTATCATACCGTAAGTTGCTAAGAAAGCAACGTTGAATGTAATATCTTCAGCTGATTTGCTTTATAAGTGGTAGATTAAGTCCTTTTCAAACACCACAATGGATTATAATTGCAATTAATAGCAAAAACGAGCATGACATAAAAGGGAATGATCACATGGCGAGGTGGGAGTACGCGGACAATTGATTGTTTTGAGACCAAGTCTTTGATAGACGTTGTCGACGTCTTCCGTATTCAGACCATAAGTTGCTCAGAAAGCAACGTTAAATGTTATATCTTTAGCTGATTTGCTTTGTAAGTGTTAGATTAAGTCCTTTTCAAACACCCAAATGGATTACAACTGCAATTAATAGCAAAAACAAGCATGACATAAAAGGGAATGATCTCATGGCGACGTGAAATTCAAATGGATAATTGATTGTTTTGAGACTTAGTCTTTGATAGACGTTGTTGACGACTTCAATATTCAGCTATTATTCCTTATGTGCTAAGAAAGCAACATTAAATTGGAAGATTAATTAATGTAGGAACTAACCAGTTCAAAACCGCAAAGATGAAATGGAGAATATAATTTACCTATCGTAGGGTTTAAGACCAGTACACAGTTTGGCAAAACAAAGTACCAGCAACAAATTGGAAGAACGTGTAAAAAGTGGGAAAATAGGCTTCCCAAGTGCTTATATTAGAATGCACTAGTTGATGAATATAGCATACAAGTTTCCCATGTCTGTCTAAACACTTCCCTTCTCTTCTTCAAGGTCTGGTGTCGTTATATGTTTAGAGTTGCACTGTTAGCTTGATAAGGCAAATTAATTACACTAAGAATATTCTCTATTTGCCACTATATGAATCTTATGGATTAAAAAAATTCTGAAACTCGATTAATTATGGCATATATTCATGGTGTCCGAAGACTTAAAAGCCATCCCTTGTTGAAGGCCAAAGGCTAAGGCCGTGTTGTGAGATAGTATCTATCTCAGAGAGTCATTGGTATGTACCAGAACCCCATTTGGTGTACATGTATATTTTAACTAAAACAAGTCTAACATTGTTGATTTTCGTGGAATCACGTGGAATCAGTGCCTGGAACCCGTTTTTTATGTTCAATTAGTGTTCACATTTGTCAAATGGTGTCTGAATCTGCGTGTTTTCTGTCATTTCTTTTGGTTTTATGACATATCTCTTGCCGTTCGAACCGGTGATGGATGAAACCTTCGCTGGAGATCTACTCCCCACGTCGGCGTCGCCCACGGTTTGAGGCCTCTACCATAGGCTTGCTATTTTGTATTTTGAATGTGTATGTCCATGTGTCCGCTGTGGTACATCTTGTTGCCGGGACATCTGGTTGTCGAAAGAAAGAAATGATCATCGAGGTTGGTGTTTTGGTGGTTGTTGGTGCTAGATTAAGGATGGTGATTCGGTGATAGTGGGGTCATGGTTTTGGCCGGAGGAGATTCGATGTCGGCGCCGGACGAGGAGGCTAGTTTCGGCTCGGTGCGGGCGGTCACCGTGAACCATCGAGAAGGAAACGGTTCTCGGCAGAGAACACACACAAAAGGGGAGTTCTGTGCAGAAAGGCACGAAGGAGGAGATGAAGCCCAGAAAAGCAAGAAAAAGAACAAAAAAAAGAGAGAAAAAGATAAAAGATAAAAAATAGAAAAAAAATAGCAAAAGTGGGAGTCCCGGGCGGGTCAGAAACCGGTCGTCGGATCGGGTCAGGGACCCGATTCGGAATGTTTATTTTATTAATAAAAATTTTCAAAATTTAAAAATTCAAAAAAAATATATATTAAAATATTAAAAAAATTAAAAATTCCAAAAAAAATCGAAAATGTTTAAAAATCCCAAAAAAATAAAAAATATTAAAAAAATTCGAAAAGATTCAAAAATATTTAAAAAATTCAGAAAAATTCGGAAAAATTCCAAAAAAAAATCAGAAAATTAGGAAATGTTCAGAAATCAATTTTGGGCTTAATTTCACTAGATTTTACATTAAAAACTCAAAAATAAAAAATAAAAAATAAAAAATAAAAAATAAAAATGAGAAAAGTCCTCTAAAAATTCTCAAAAATCGGATAAGCTATTAGGGCTTTACCTTAGGGCTTTTGATTGCATTTTCTTTTTAGAGATGATGTTAAACCGCTGGTTGCTTATTTTTTCATAATTATCTGGTTGCGCACTTTTAATACATTAACTGTTTATTTTCTATTTGTCAATAAATATAATTTGAGGTTTTTTGTGTAGATATGATTATCACATACCAACACTTATGCCTTTTTTACACTTAATTCAATATCTTAATTGTCTTCCCAGTAATCATTTTCAAGATAAGCATATTATGATGGTAATATTTTAATTATAAAAAGACAAAGAAGATGGACTAAATTCTCTTATTCATTAAATAAGTTTAACATCAAATGAGCTACACTATATTGGGACATGTTTGGAAAACATCCTATTTAGTTTGAATTAAATACTGTGTGGACTTATGAATTTGTGACTTCATAATTTTACTTTTTCTTTCACTGTCTTTCAATATTATAATTTGAAAGGAAATACAATTGAAACTACAAGTGAGAACGGTTGAAAAAAAGCATAAGCCTTTTCTTTTTGTTAAATTTGCCACTTGCACTTTAAAATAAAAAAAAATATCCTAACTTTTCTCATTGAGTGTTCTTTAGGTCTATTTCCAAAAACCATTTGTATCAATTAAATTTTCTGTAATATAACCTTATTTTGAAAAGTTTGAATAATAAGCTTTTAAATAAATGCAAAAATCAAGCTTATTCAACATTGCATGAAAAATGCACGACAAACGCACGAATAATATAACCTTAATTTTTTTTTGTAAGGTTCGATTCTTGTTTTAACTACAAAATTTGTACGCATGCTTTCTAGTGAGCTAAGAACCATGTTAACAAGATTTAAAAATAGAAAAATATCCTAACTTCACACTTGTGTCTTCCTTAGGTCTATTTCCCAAAACCATTGTATCAATTAAATTTTCTCTAATGAAACCTTATTTTGAAAGGTTCGAATAATAAGCTTTTCGTAAATGTAAAAATCGAGCTTATTCAACATTGCACGAAAAATGCACAAATAATATAACCTTAATTTTTTTTGTGAGGTTTGATTCTTGTTTTAACTACAAAATTTATACGCATGCTTTCTAGTGAGCTAAGAACCATGTTAGTAAGATTTAAAAATAGAAAAATATCCTAACTTTACTCCTTGTGTCTTCCTTAGGTCTATTTCCCAAAACCATTGTATCAATTAAATTTTCTCTAATGGAACCTTATTTTGAAAGGTTCGAATAATAAGCTTTTCATAAATGCAAAAATCGAGCTTATTCAACATTGCACGAAAAATGCACAAAAAACGCACGAATAATATAACCTTAATTTTTTTTGTAAGGTTTGATTCTTGTTTTAACTACAAAATTTATACATGATGCTTTCTAGTGAGCTAAGAACCATGTTAGTAAAGATTTAAAAATAGAAAAAATCCTAACTTTACTCCTAATTTTTAAAATTAATTTTTAAACCCTTCCTAATTTTTCCGAATTTTTCTGAATCTTTTAAATTTTTATTTATTTATTATTTTAATCCGGAAAAATGGACCTCGGCCCGGTCAGGAACTCGGCCTGACTATGCAGTCCGACCGGGACCATGGGTCCGAAAGATATCTGAAACCCAGACCGACATTGGGCCCAGTCCAAATCAACTAAATTTAGCCCAACAAAAATTTGATTTAAATTGTAATACAGGCCCACAATTCTCTTAGGCCCAAAACACCCCAAAATCGAATATTTCCTACTCCTCCTCCCTCCGCGTTTGTCCAAACAAAGAGTACTCGAAACGGAACACTTCAAAAAGTCTTGGCTAACATCCGGAGTTGGCGATCTGGAAGCAATGGCAACGTCGATCATCTCTTCTTTCAGGGCACAAACAATGCCTTTAGCATGGGGGTAAAGAGAGGGGTAAAGAAGGCATTTCGCGTTTGGAGCGACATTGCAGGTCGTCGCCAAGAAACCCCCGGCGACGCAAGACTCATAAAATGTTTTACTCACAACGCAAACCCCGGCGCATGTAACAACGCGCCTAGCTAAACATTATTCACTTCCGACGATAGCAATTAATTATTTGAACCATGTTGATTCATCACAAATTCACAATTAATATTCTTTGTAATACCAAAAATATTATTTTCCTCTCCTTTTATAAATAAAAAAAAAGGGGTAGCTTGGTCCGTACTAAAACTCGTTAAAAGAAGAGTCTTGTCCATAGCCTAGTGAAAGAATTATTTAATAAGATTTAAAAATAGAAAAATATCCTAACTTTACACTTGTGTCTTCCTCTGTTCATTGCCCAAAACCATTGTATCAAAAAATGGAACCTTATTTTGAAAGGTTCTTAAGATTATACAACATTGCAAATTCCTTAATTTTTTTTGTGAGGTTTGATTTCTTGTTTTAACTACAAAATTTATATGCATGCTTTCTAGTGAGCTAAGAACCATGTTAGTAAGATTTAAAAATAGAAAAATATCCTAACTTTACTCCTTGTGTCATCCTTAGGTCTATTTCCCAAAACCATTGTATCAATTAAATTTTCTACTAATGGAACCTTATTTTGAAAGGTTCGAATAATAAAAAAAAATCGAGCTTATTCAACATTGCATGAAAAATGCACGAAAAAACGCACGAATAATATAACCTTAATTTTTTTTGTAAGGTTTGATTCTTGTTTTAACTACAAAATTTATACGCATGCTTTCTAGTGAGCTAAGAACCATGTTAGTAAGATTTAAAAATAGAAAATATCCTAACTTTACTCCTAATTTTTAAAATTAATTTTTAAACCCTTCCTAATTTTTCTGAATTTTTCTGAATCTTTTAAATTTTTATTTTATTTATTATTTTAATCCGAAAAATGGACCTCCCGGTCAGAACCCGCCTGACTATGCGGTCCGACCAGACCATGGGTCCGAAAGTTATATCCGAAACCAGATCGAATTGGGCCCAGTCCAAATCAACTAAATTTAGCCCAACAAAAATTTGATTTAAATTGTAATACAGGCCCACAATTCTCTTAGGCCCAAAAACACCCCAAAATCGAATATTTCCTACTCCTCCTCCCTCCGCGTTTGTCCAAACAAAGAGTACTCAAACGGAACACTTCAAAAAAAGTCTTGGCTAACATCCGAGTTGGCGATCTGGAAGCAATGGCAACGTCGATCATCTCTTCTTTCAGGGCACAAACAATGCCTTTAGCATGGGGGTAAAGAGAGGGTAAAGAGAAGGCATTTCGCTTTTGGAGCGACATTCGCAGTCGTCAGAAAGAAACCCCGATGACGCAAGACTCATAAAATGTTTTACTCACAACGAAAAGCCCGGGCGGCGGGCGCATGTAACAACGTTTTAGCTAAACATTATTCACTTCCGACGATAGCAATTAATTATTTGAACCATGTTGATTCATCACAAATTCACAATTAATATTCTTTGTAATACCAAAAATATTATTTTCCTCTCCTTTTATAAATAAAAAAAAGGGGTAGCTTGGTCCGTACTAAAACTCGTTAAAAGAAGAGTCTTGTCCACTTTGTTCAATATCAAAATTTTACAATCTTTTAAGAAAATCTAAATTAATAATTGCCACATAGCCATGTAATTTTTTTTTTTTGTAGCAACTTACGTAATGACTTTTTTTTTGATTTGTGAGCAACTAAACAACACCACCCCGCCTGGTGACGTTGCTAGCATGCACTCTTCCTTTCGCAAAAGGTTGAGTGGTCGAATCCCAAAGCGCCGCATGGTGACTTAATTGGTGCATGTGTGTGGTGGCTAGCATGTGTCGCTCCCAGAGTTTACCCTTGGTTTTCAGCCCGATGGGGGGTTCCTGGGTTATCAAAAAAAAAAACAATTTGATGAGAACACATATGGCTCCTATTCATGGATAAGGAGTCCTTATGGTCCAAATGGATAAAAAAAATCCTAGAACTTGATCGGATTTTTAGCTAAACTTCTTTTGGAAGATGGGGGATGGGTCCTCCATCTCATTCTGGTTTGATAATTGGCATCCTAGGGGTCCTCTCTATAAACTTTTTACCGATAGAGACATATACCGTCTTTGGAATCCCAAGAAATGCATCGCTCAGGATTTTTCTTTCTTGATCTGGCATAACTCTCCTTTTATGGATATTTTCAACTTTTTGGACAGATAATAACCCGACTCTTGTTGCAGAGAGACCCAATCGCTTTTACCTGGAAAGGCCACTCCTCTGCTATGTTTTCCACTTCTTTGGCTTGGGAAATAATAAGAAATCTTCCATGGAGTTCCTTCATTTGAGATAGAGTCATTGCGCCAAGGTATAGTTTCTTGCTATGGCTCATATCTTTGAACAGACTCCCTATGCAAGTCATTTTGCTAAGCTATCACAGAATATCCGAAGGTGTTTGTGCTTTCTGTAGAAGCAGACCTGACTCTATTGACCACCTTTTTTTTTGTCTATCTTTATTCTTTGGGGCCCTTGCTATTTTTTGGGCAAACAACTGTAATCTAATATGGCGAAATAGATCTTGGCAAGAAAACCTCCATTGGGCTGCCCGAATTATTGGGGGTCAGAACTTTCACCATCAGATCGCTCGGTTTGCACTTGGCCTAATGTGCCATACTATTTGGTTGGAGCGAAACAACATTCTTTTCAGGAATCGACCCGTTTTCATGCCAGCCATACGCACCCACCTCACCAAGTTGGTAAGGGACAAAGCTTTATCCATGAAGCCGGTGGTAGATAATGACCGCAATAGAAGTATTAAGCAAAAATGGGACATTTCCCCTTCCATTTTTGAGTAATCCTTGCATTACTACGTTTGTAATCTCTAGATCTCCTTTCTGTATGGACATCTTTTGTGGCTTAGCTGTTAGCTTATAGCCCTTGCTCGAGTCGCTACACCTTTGTACTGTTGGGACACTTGTTGTGTCGCCTCAAGTCACGAGGTTTTTTTGTCTGACTTTTCTTCTTGTATGTATTGCCGTGGAAAGTTATATAAATTTCTTACTTTACCAAAAAAAAAAAAAACAATTTGATGAGAAAGTCCTTACCAAAAAAAAAAAAAAACAACTTGAAGAAAAACCCGCGATCAATATTTGACCCATGACCGCGAGATAATATATTTCACCAATCTTGATTAGGCGAATGTCGAATCGATTAGTGAGATCAATAAGGAAATAAGAAATTATGAGGATCGCAATTGTGGAAATATTGCTATGTCACGCCCGCGAAACCAAACGAGCGCAACACACCCCTCGTCGATCGTTATGATGCAACGTCCCATGACTCATCATCGACCCTTCATTTGATCTTTTAATTATGCATGCGGAAACATCAGCAACAATTCCCGGACAACAACAACAAATAGGGATAGCTAGGAAAACAAATCGCAATAGTCAAACAGCAACACCATTTTGATTTTCACTTGATTAACTCCTAGGAACATTCTTACAAGCCCACTTGGGCATTACCACAAAAGCTGATATTAGGCTGAGGGATCAATCTACTTCACCATCAGCTCACATCAATGCCACACAATAATACCAAGTGGTCATACATGCAAACGGTCAATCGACGTTGTGAACCTCGTTGCAAAGCATAATTTTCATCCTCAAGCATTAAATTCATTTTGTAAGCATGGTGATAAAATAATCCACTTTCGTGAACTCGAAATCCTTTCTTGAAAATAGTTATTTAAAAATCGTTTAGCTATACAATTAATTAATTAATTTAATAATAAAATAATAATAAATTCGAAAATAATCAATCCAATCATTTAGCTAAATCCACTAATTTATATGGTGAAATCCAACTTCGGAATCACCAATCCAAACATAAACGATCACAATTCGATATTAAAATCATTCGAAATATTAATATATTAATTTTCAAAATTAACATATTGATTTGTTGATTTTAATTATTTTTAATAATAAAATAATAATATTTAATTCCGAAATTTATTTATTTAATAATAAATAAATATTCCCTAGGAATATTGTCCATATGAGTTTCATTAAGAAATTAAAAGAAAGAACATTACAAGTTGTAATGCTCATTAGACTCAATGGCTTCACACCAACTCAACATTCTATTTCTGTAATACACTTTTGAGCGTAGGAGAGACTAGCACTCAACCCCCTTTAGCTGATTTCACATGAATCTCCCTCTTTTTTTTTTTGAAATTCTTAACTCATATTATGTAAAACATAGAGACTCAAGAACAATACAAAATCTTAATTGTCGTTGTTATATAACATGAAAGGAATATTTTATGCGTAATCATTAATATTATTATAATATTGTGTGGAGAGCGCAAGAATAGTTCCCCTTGCAAAGAGAATGATCAACATCTTGCAAATTAGATGTCTAATGGACACTTAGATTCCGTTCGTTTAGAAAAAATACTCTCCCGGAAAATATTTTTCGGGAGAATATTCATGGGATGTGAGGATGGCCGTGGGCCCTGGGCCACGGACCCAAACGACACCCGCATTCGCCGAGTCGTCGAAGTCGTCCCCGTCTCTTCTCTCTCTCTCTCTCTCGCCACCTGCCTCGTCGACGCCTCGGCATGTCCCGGGACTCCTTCAACTCCGCCTCTTCAACTGGCACCGCGGAGAGGCCCCCAATTCCGTGCCAATGCTGGC
Organism: Syzygium grande; assembly: GCA_024733475.1. Lineage (NCBI taxonomy): Eukaryota > Viridiplantae > Streptophyta > Magnoliopsida > Myrtales > Myrtaceae > Syzygium > Syzygium grande. Next base: position 31,809,881 of record JAMXDD010000009.1, read on the forward strand.
AATTCTGCTCTCCCGCCGCCGAGGTATAGGGGTTTTGGACTTTATCAGAGACCATATGATCGCTCGTTGCTTCTGCTTCTGCTGCTGTTTCTCTGTATAGGCTAGTCGTCATACATACGAGAGTTAAAGACGTGATTTTTATGGACATGTGTTGAGATTCGAAATGATTTTGGTATATTGGCCGGCCATTTCTTTGGTAATCTGTCTTGGGTAACTACTCTTCGTGAGGAAGAGGAACGCTAAGTATAAGCTACCATTGTCATAGTAGGAAGTAGTCGGAGCGCATTCTGTTGGTTGTTTTACTTGCTTCATTAGTCCTTTCATTCACTTGACTGAGTCCGGTAAAGGTGAACCTGCTTTTGAATATGGGTTTTATCACTTGACCGGCAGAGTCATTGCATATATGCCAATTGTTGCTCTGGATTTTGTTTCCTTGGGGATCCTGGGCAGTGTCATTGGCATCGATATGGATCTCTGAGGTCAACTTTATTCATTTTTCATTTGAACTTTTTTCCTTTGGACTAGGTGCTGCAGCGTAGTAGGCAAGGAATTGCATCTGGGGGCCTAGCCCATTAAGGAATTAAATGGATTTGCTTGACCGTTTGGCCTCAAGCGAAAACGGGCAGGCTACTTTCTCATCGTTGTTCCCTATGGAAATTGTACTCGCAAGTTGTTTGATTGTAGTCTGCTCTTTAGATATCTTCTATCAAAATTTCTTGTCTCCAGGCACGAAGTTCCTCATCCTCGTTTAGTTGATGTACGGTAATATGTTCATTTGATTCCGCGCCTTTGGTGTGCTCTACTGGTATTTAAAACTTGTGTGCCTCTTCCTTCCTTCTAAAAGTTCTTAACAGGGCAGAAATATATTATGGATTGAGCCTTTTGTGTGTGTTTCGTTTTCTAACTGCTGCTGTCAGCTTTCTTTGGTTGATAGTGTTTCATTTGGAGCTTTTCTGGCTTAGTCAGTGATATTATTCTCTTTCGAGCCGAAAAAAAAATGATATTATTCCCTTTCATATAATTGACAAGGGCTTGACCTAATGGCGGTCAACCCTTGCCAAGACTTGATGAGGTCTTCGGTTCGCTTCCTATCTTCCAGTTTTGCATTTGCTTATTAAAAGTGAAAAACAAAGAAAGGAAATCAGATTTGTTAATTTCTGTTGCGGTTGTTTGTTTTTTTTTTTAAGCCGTTCTACTGAATTAACACATTTATTTATTTTTTTTTGCTTATTAGAATTTGCTTTTCTCTATTTAAAAATTTCTTGGTTCTTTTGTGAGTTGGCTTCAAGATTGGATGTTTTGTAGCGGTGATGTCTGTTATATGCCTTTCTTATTGACTTAGGAATTCCCTTATACATAGCTTCATGGAAAGGAAGTGGTTGTTGAATGCAAATTTGATGGTGACCGCATCCAAGTTCACAAGAATGGATTTGAGATACATTTTTGCTCCAGGTAAGCTTACACATCACACTTGTTATCACAGTGACACGAGGACATAAACTTATATGCATTCCGTCAGCCTAGAGTACTAGACCCAAAGAGAAATAGAAAAAGGAATTTACAGACTTTGTCTATAATGGCAAGTCTTTAAGGCAGCGTGTCTTCGCCTTGATGTTCATTTTGGTAATGCATTCTCTACTTTCTCACGATGCATGCAAATGGTGCATTATGTGCAGGAATTTTCTGGATCACACAGAATATGGACCAGGAATGTCGGACATCATAATCAATAATATTGTGGTCAATAGGTAAGCAGTGTTCAGAATTTGCTAGAGAGTCTACTTTCTACATTGGGGTAGCTCTGTTTCCTTTCATCTTTTTTTTTTTTTGGCTACAAAATGGAAAGAACTAGGTTCTTGTATAACAACCTGATTGATGTGTACGTAGTGATGTTAGTCTATTGTCTATTGTGGGGTGTCATTTTCTCTCCTCAATTAGCGTGCAGATTTTATTCTGACTGGACAGAGTTTAACCTAATTGATGCATAAGTCGTGCTGGTAGAATGTGTGCTGTGATCACCACTAGCTGGATGATAATTTTAAGTCAGTTGCATGATAAGTGCCAAAAGCTTCTGCTGCTCCCATGTCTTACTAATGATACCAATGTCCTCTTATTAACGATAGAATGTGTGCCCCACATTTTATTATTGATATTTTTCTTTACATATTTTGTGGAAGGATGTATAGACATCTATTTTGACGGATTTCATGAGCCTCAGCTGGAATGGTCTTTACATATTTATGTTGTTCTCAGATGCATCCTTGATGGTGACATGCTGGTTTGGGACAAGTCTGTGAATCGTTTTGCCGAGTTTGGTTCAAATCAGGAAATAGGTTTACCTCCATGATCGTACTATCGTCTCAAAATGTTTGTCCAATTGCAGTGTTTATAACATGGGGAGAGCATCTTTGTTTCTTTTTAAGTGAAGTTCATTCTTGTCATTCTACAGCAAAGGCGGCAAGGGATGGGCTTGACAGTGATAGACCGGTTTGACTGAGTAACTGTTTACTTGTCAGGGAGGTGTGGCCCGGTCCTTGTGTGTTCCCTGACTTTACACAGTCAAAAGTCCATCATTGGTGGGCTCAATTAGTCCAGGATTTCATTTCTAATGGAGTCGATGGTATATGGAATGATATGAATGAACCAGCTGTCTTTAAGGTAACTAGTACTTTTAGTTTCTATCATTTTTCTCTTGTTGGACTATGGCTTACAACTTCTCTTTCAGTCTGTGACAAAGATCATACCCGAGAGCAACATTCATAGGGGAGATGATGAACTTGGAGGTCTCCAGAATCACTCACACTATCATAATGTATGTTTTCCAGCCTTTAGTTATTTGTAGTTTGTGTTTCACGTTTTTAGAGTTATACGGAATTAGAAATTAAGCAATTTTGTAATGTATCCACCACGATTGTACTGGAAAGCGAGGGGGTCGAGTTAAAGAATGAGTTTTTGCTGATTCGGGGTCAAGTACTGAATGTTTTCTATTGAATATAGTAGGATACAATATGATAACTTCCGGCTTTCCACATTCTTCACACAAGTAATGTCATGCTTCAACTTTTGATTACTTTATCATAGGTGTACATTTGGCGTCTTATAAAACGAATGGTGAGGCTGGCAGAATGAAAGAGTGCCTTGCTTTCCACCTCTCTGTCTGAGGATCTTCTCTGCCAAATTTGCATTGTGCACTCTGAGAGCCTTTTCTACCGTGACCTACCTCAGTATTCTCTTCCATGTGTACAATCACAGTCAAACTATTAAATTTAAGAAAACTGAGACTGAGCTAGTGGAAGAAAGTTCTTTCTTTGTAAAGCATTAACAAAACCACCATCACAAGATTAGGCAGGAGGTTTATTATCGATCGTTCAGTACTTTCATCATTTATAAGGATTGCTTGTGTCCTTCTTCACACAACACTTATATGAGTGGGTTGAAATATTTTCACACAAAACTAATCGGCGATTCCATAACTGCAGTAGCAAGGGTGTGAAGAGATCAATCAGCAAACAACTGTTAGATTTCATTCATCAGTCACCATTGATCTTGTCTTCTCCGGCGAGCTCAAGTCCATTATCGCAAACTTTTCTCGAGCAATGGTCACTCTTAGCCTCATCGTCCCTCAGTTTCTGTCCATCCCAACTGTTACGAGTCTACATTGGTTGCCATCACCTTCTTGAGCTGTTCTTTGTCCCTCGTCCTTGTCTTCATGGCTAGTGGAAACTCTCAATCAAGTCCCTCTGTTCTCCAATCTAGGGTTCAGTCAAGTCCTTCATTCCAGTAGCCATCTTCCCCTATTGTGGTCCTTTGGAATCTCAAGCAGCTTTCTGTGGATGTTGTCCGTTGTGAGACTCATCTTCAGTTGAGAGCGTCATTGACCAGTGAGGTCCTCATCAAGTTTCCAAGCGGCTGTGAAGGCCGGACACCAGCATACCTTCATCGAGCTGCCATAGTCAAGCGTTGTGGGGTGATGGAGTTTAGTTTGCTGCAATTCAAGTCTAGTTTTCACACGTTGCACCTTTATTATGTGAGAAAGAGAGGTTTCAATTTTTTTTTTTTATCTCAGTCTGTTTCTTCAGTGCTTTCATCAAAACCGGTGTTAATGTGGATCATATACAGTTTGTCCTGTAATGTCCGGACACAATTGTCATTATATTTAATCCAGTTCGATATATCCACATCCATTGTCTAGTTGAGGTCTGGTTTACACAACGTTTAAGTCACAAACTTTGGACGAAAGTTGCACCTGTCATATGCGAGGCTGATGCTCTAGCTTGAGGGGAAATGTTGAAATATATTTAAGATGTTAGGTTATTTGCTAGTAGTTAGTAGGTGGTCATAAATAAGGAAATTAAGGTTTTGTTAGTGTCTCTCATGCTTTATAAATAGAGCCATCTATATACTCTTTTATTTAGTCATTGAGTAAAGGTGTAGTCTTTATTGATTCTCTCTCTCCCTCTCTTGACAATTTTATAATATTTACACTTGTACAGCGGTTCATTTTGTCACAACTAGTTGGACTACATCCTTTCATGGCTGTGGTACAATAGGAAGTGAATCAAAATAATTTTAATCTCTTTAAGGTGCGAATGGTAACTATTCTGCTCTAAAAATTAAATTCTTGCCAGAAATTAATTTCTAGATGAGAAACTGTTTGGTAAAACATAACCAATTCTGCTCCAAAAATTGATTTCTGGAACAGAAATCTTTTTTATTATTTTTATTTTTTGGTCACCTCAAAAAAAATAAATTTCACTCAAAGTGAGTGCCCAAAGATATTCTAAGCCATGTTGTGAAGTTTTGAAATTTTTTATTTTTTGATTTGTTTTGGCACCTCAAAAAAATTAATTCACTCAAAGTAGATGCCCAAAGGTATTTTAAGCCATTTTGTTAAGTTTTAAAACTTTTTATCTTTTTGGATACCTCAGAAAAATTAAATTTCACTCAAAGTGAGTGCCCAAAGGTATTCTAAACCATTTTGTGAAATTTTTTTTTATTTTTTTGAGCACCTCAAAAAAATTAAATTTCACTCAAAATGGGTGCCCAAAGGTATTCTAAACCATTTTGTGAAGTTTTGAAATTTTTGATTTTTTTTATTTTTTTGAGCACCTCAAAAAAATTAAATTTCACTCAAAGTAGGTACCCAAAGGTATTCTAAGCCATTCTATGAAATTTTGAAATTTTTTATTTTTTTTTATATTTTTTAAAAAATTCACCAAATTTCCTATTTTCTCGAAATCTTGACTTTTTTTATTTTCTGGAAATTTTTATGAATTTTTCTGGAATTTTTCAATTTTATGCATTTTCTAAAAAAAAAAATCTAGTGAGAAAAAGAGAGAAAATAGGGAGAATGCATTCTGGAAGAGAGAAGCTATAAAAAGTAGCTTCTTTTTTTCTTGCCCAAAACTCATTCTGGAATTAAGAATGCATTCTGGAATCAAGTATTTTTAACAAACGCATTTTTATTCCAGAATGTGAAAATTGCTCCAGAATGCATTCCGGAAATTTTTAACAAACGATTTATTCCGAATACATTCTAATAGAAATTTATTCCAGAATGGATTCCATGCGCAACATCTCCTATTACCCTGTGAAAGAACTCCTGCGAACTTATCTAACCTCTAGAAAGACTCCTCCCAGTAATCACCTTCAGTTTCAGCTTTTGACCAATCAAACATCTCCAGCTGAAATGGCTCCAACTTGGCTCATCTTCGCAATGAGGCGGCAATGTCATGCAGAGACTTCTGCAACAGCAGCTGCTTATGGATATCAACTTTGTGCAGGGACAGAATCGCACAGATGTTGACCATTTGTAGGGGAGTAGGATCCATTGCAAGAGCTCTGGCAGATATAATCTGAGGTTATGCCTGTATTCCGTGCACCGGCCCAAACTTATGGTTGACAGGAATTAGGCAGGGCTAGAAGAGGAACGTACAAACATCAAAAGCTAGACCAGCTTCATCTTCATTCCTTGACTACGTTTCATCCAACTCTGCAAGTTGCGCCCGTCTCTCTGCGGCCTTCTTCCTGACAAAAGATGCCCCATCTCAATGCCGCCTTAAGCTTTAGCCACCCAATAACAGCTTTGCCAGATGAGTGGCTCCTATCCTCATTGAAGCCGAAATTTGAGATAGTTGGGCACGTATGCTGATGAAAATGGGTTCCCGTCCTCAGTAACATTGAGTGAGGATTGGTTATGGCCTCCCATGTTGAAGATACGGAGGAGATGCTGCGTATCCTCATTCTCAAGCATCTCGTGGCTTCTCATACGAATTTCCTCCTCCGAGAAAAGCTCCTCAGCTCACCTGAAAGGAGGAAGACTTGATGGGCCCGCAGCATGAAAGCCAGATGCCGATTCCTGTGATGGACCAAGGCTCAGAAGTTGGGTTTGGTGTGAGGAACTGATTAACGAATTCTGAAGAGGGAATGAAGAGCCATCAAACTGAAGAGGAGCATTGATTGTGACTGCATCTGATATCTGGTAGAAATACTGTCATTGTACCCTGTCCAGATTGGAGAGAGAATGAGCAAGCATAAATCAGTGAGCAATGGAAGATCGGTATATTGCCTTCTGAAATAGCCCCAAAAGTTCGACCAGAAAAAAAAGTAGCCCCAAATGGATATAAGAATGGATATCAAGAGAGAGTGAAAGAGCCTTTTCAAATGTTGGACCAACACTCCAAAGAACAAAACGAAAAAAATAGTTGTCTACAGAAGCCACCAAATCACTGCTCATGGCTCTTATTGTTCCGTGATTCAATCTATGAAGTAGGGATTTCAGGAATATTACATCTTGCCCCCCTAATTTCAGGGTTATGTCAGTCAACAGTAAATGGGAAGAGGACGAATACATACCAATGGAAGGCTATTGAGACAGATGCATTTTAGGAAGATAGAGGAGGTAGGAGGGCGATTGGTTAAATCTAGCATCGATAATACATGGAAAATAGTAGAAACCATCCATCAGCCCCCTATAGTTTGATTTTGTCTTAGTTTAGCCCAAAAGATTGGTTCTAATGTCTGGCACAGCAGAGACTACGAACGTGGCATCGTATGAGCAAATTCAAGCCGTTGTACGGCTAATAGTTAGCAAGGTCTCCTCCTTTATGGCCTTCGGAAGTCGCATGTCTTTTCCAATCACTCCAAGTTAGACAAAGGGAGCAGACATTTTAATCAATTTGCAACTTTTATTGAGCGGAAAGGAACTGGTACCGACTATTTTACATCAACCGAATGGTCAGATTTCGTGATCCTGGTGCCACGTGCGTAAGTATCGGTCTAGTCAGAGAAGCCTGACTTCAGATTTAGGACCAAATCGCGTATAAGCCGTTTGAAGATCATCCAACTTCCACTTTTACCCTCAATTTCACTTTTCTTATGCATATATGGCTGACATCGTGCATTGTTGTTGTCGCCGGCGAGCCAAATCCAACACCAACAAGTCAAATTTGGCATCGGCAACCCTCGCTAGGGTTGCGCAACGTCACGATGGCATTGGCAGAGGTTGTGCAGCCTCCGTGAGGGGCTGTCGGGGTCGCGAGACCTCGGCATGGGGTGGAGGCTCTAACGACCTCAGGCGAGGACCGCCTTTGGTTGCATGCCTCGGCGTTGACGACACGCAACCTTCAAAGCTTGAGGTCATGCGACCTCGGTGGCCTTACTTAGAGTTGCGGCGGCTCGATGCCTGAACTGGGTTGCCTGGTTTACGACTCTCAAGTGAGCATCCGATCTCTCTCCTTCTTGTAATTTTTGTTTTGAAAATTACTTTTCCAATTGGCTTTTGAAGATTCGATATTTGTTTGATTAGTAGAAATCTAATGAGCTTATGAAAATATTAATTTAATAGAACCTTTCACCGCGCTAATATAATAGCAAATTTCGGAGCAGTGTAAATTAATCAAATCAAGAGTTTCATACAACCCCATTTAATAACATTTACTTGAGTAATCATTATCCCATATCTCTCTCGTAATGACTCGATTAAGTTTTCTTATTTGTGAAACTTAAAATAATAAAAGAAATGAGCAAAAAATCGCGACGTAGAAAGTGACAATCACCACTTCTACGGAATAGTAGCGAACCATGCAGATTTGGTATCAAGTATGCAGCACATAACACAAACACAAGCATCACATCTTAATCACATAAGACTATCAATTTTCAACTATTATCAAACCTTTTATTCCTATTTTTAGCACTTAAGACTATCGATACTTAAAATTTTCAGCCCTTAATTTCCAGTTTTATCGAATAAGCTCACAGTCTCTATTTGTTGTTTTTGGTGGGCCTTGAACTTATAATTTGTGCAACCAAATCATTAAGCTCGTAAAAAATTTTAGTCTCTTAAGGCATGTTTGATGACCCAATTAAATGCTAAAAATTGAAAATTCAGCAACTAATAACGCTAAGCTTATTTGATAAGCTTAATTTGTTGACTTAGAAGACTCAATTAAGTCAAAAATCCACGTAACACGATACGTAAAGGATTTTGTGTTTTTACCACGTAAACTACTGACTAATATTAGGGAACAAAACACCTAACGTGGAAACTGACTAATTCCATGGTTACGTTGGGTTATAAACTATATACTAAGGCAAGGGTGATTACCAATTTGAGATGGCTTACTTAATTCGTTTAATAGAAAAATAAGTGAAAGTAATTAGAAAGCTTAACACTTACAAATAAAGATCATTGTTCTATATTTTGGTAAGAAATTGATTATATTCAGCTACCAGTTTCGAATTGTCATCAAACAACTTTGTATCCTAAATTTCCAAGATTTAAGATTTTCAACACTTAAATTTTCAGCTCTGTCAGTTTCCTTAGACAAGCTATAGTCTATGACCCCAGCAAATTAAAGGTCTCGTGTCTATCAATAGTAGGCGTAATTCCCTAAAATAACTCAAACTTTAAGTCAAGTTTCAAATCTTCTCCGAACTTTTTTTATCTAAAAAAAAATTTCAAGCTTTAGGTCTAGTCCCAAATTTGCCCTGAACTTTTTTTTGTCTCGGAAAAAATCCCAAACTTTAATTCCAGTCCTAAATCTACCCCGAAATTTGTTTTATGTAAAAAGAATCACCATAATTCAATTTATTTTCAAAAATATACTCTTGTGATCCAGTCTCAACTTGACGTGACACTTCCACATTGATAACAAATCTACAACAACAAAGTTATGGGGTTTTTTTTAGACAAAGAAAAGTTCGGAGCAAATTTGGACTGAACCTAAAAATTAGATTGTTTTAAATTAAAAACGTTTTTTGGGATGAATTTATTATCATCCCTAACTTTCATATTCTAGAATGGTTTTATTTTGGAGAATTTCAACAATTTTTATTTGGTTTGATTTGTTATCGAAGTGGAAATGTGATGACGGTATATACCTATTGCCTCTTTACTCTACTCATATGGATTTGTTATCGATATGTGGAAGTGCCACGTCAAGTTGAGACTAGATTATAGGGGTATATTTTTGAAAATAAATTAAAATTTGCTGATTTTTTTTACATAAAACAAAATTCATGATAGATTTGGGACTTTACATAAAATTTGGGGTTTTTTCTTAGGCAAAAAAAAGTTGAGGGCATAATTAGGACTTGACCTAAAGTTTGGGTTTTTTCTTAGATAAAAAAAAGGTTTGGGACAAATTTGAAACTTGACCTAAAGTTTCGAATTTTTAAGGAAATTCACCCATCAATAATAGTCAAAAACGTGACGTTGAGTGAATCAAGTTATGTAAACGATATGTGAGAATACAAGTAAGAAATTTTCAATTAGATTGTCTTTTCATTCTACAGTGACATTAATTATTTGAATATTGTGCTTTTGGTTGGCACCAATCGACATATTACATTCAATTACTTGGGATTGACCTGAGGGTAGTTGATTGTAATTAAAAATTTGAACTGGATTTTACAAATTCGAAATCTGAGGATAACATAAGGAAGGTAGGTTAAACTTCGCTGTCATGATCCGAGCCGCAGGTGTACCACTCAAGGAAGGTCGAGCTAGCATGACCGGCGCTAAAGGGAGCTGCCATAGTCGGAGCAGCTTGATGCTTAATGTAGGCTTTTTGCATGCTACAAGCCTGCGTTGGGGCATCGTGACTTCTATACTGTTGGGCCGTTTCATGCTTCTACGTAAGTTGCTCTGAGCATTTTGGCTATGTACGTATGAAGGGGGAACCATCAGCCCACGAACCCAATTGGCGAAAATGGTGGTTATTTGTCTATGGATGAATTGGGAGCGTGGCCAAACAGGCGTTGGGTGGGGCCGGAGATCACTAGGTCTGGGGATCGATTCTCATGAGTACCATACATACATGTACATAAAACAGAAAAGTGAGATAAAAAAGGAGGGACAGGGTGCTACGGGTAGGCAAAAGTTAATGCGGTAACATCATAGATCCATGTGCACCCCATTTTTATATTTAGTTACTACTCTACCTCGTAAAGTTGTATTGTACAGATGGTGTATCGTAGAAATGGGGTAGAGAGAGAGAGAGAAACTAGTAGGGCATTACTAACTAATCGATTCTGAACTGTCATAACAGTATTCACTTAGCCCAGTTTGCAAAATTTTCTAGAGGCAACTCTCTGGGATTTCAGGATCAAACATGGTAAGTTATAATCGACACGAATTCTCGTTTTCCTCTTTCAAGCAGTAGTAAGATCTGAGTAAGGAAGAGAAAAGAGAAAATCACACATGACTCGTGCTAACTTTCTTTAAACTACATCCTTAACCTTTTCACTAAGAACAACTTGATATTTTTAACTGTTGCAAAAAAAAAAAAAAAGAACATGCTGTTTCAAATTAAAGAGCTCTCTTTGATTTTTTAATCAGGAAAGGAAAATTTCGAATTCCAGCTCAAGAACTCCTCTGAATGAAGCTACACCTCTATGTCTCATCACGTTCTTTCTTAGTAAATTATTGACTAGATGAAATAAGCGAATGAAATTTTAGTTTTCTTTTTTGACCATTGATTTTGCTAACATTGTCTATCATGATACATTTCTTAAGTTTTCAGTTTGTGTTTTGCTATATGCTAGTCTACTATCTTAGTTACTAGATTATCGTCTACAAGGACAGCAATCTAGTAAAACCAATCATCGCCAGCAATTTGGTCATCAAATTTAATCCCTTTTATAGCCCGTGGCACGGTAGAACTGGACTGACAAATAGACATGAAACCGGTTGTGTTAGAATTTAGGATACTGAAAGCCATAGCGCTCATAATTCGATTAACAAGAATAGAAATCATTGTTTCATCCTAGAACTCCCAAAGCTTCTAACACACACTAAACATCCTTAAACTCATGCTATTAAGATAAATAAGAAGTCTCCATAGCCAGTGCCCTGAACGTCGAATCCTTAAGTTTGTCCAGGAGCAAGCAGCATTTGATTGGTAGTGATAGGATTCAAGCCCTCAGTCATCCCGTCTTTCGGCCTGACATCACCAGAGCTATGATGATGCACCCTACATGAGCGCAACTACATGATCATTTACCTAAAACTATTAGCAATAAATTTCCTTCTGAAATTTTCTATCCACGTTTGACCATATAAAAGCATAAACCCGGTGTACTAACCCATGTACAATTCTTTCAATGTTCTGGGGCTTAGGGATCCAAATGTATGGTATTTTGTGTGAAGATATCATAGGAAACCAGCATGACAGCTCGATAGATAAGAAACATCAAACCGTATATCGATGCCACCAAAGCAATTAAAGTGTACACTAACCTTAAAAGTTGAGCAGATTGAAAACTTGCGTGCTTCATCAATTCTTCCCTTACCTGATGAAAATTCGCCAATAATGAGAATGCGCAACCACATACAACAAAGCTTCAAAGAATTTTCTTTTCTTTGGGGGAAGTGGGGAGGAATCCTTCTTTGACGTTTCCATACTTTTCTACAAAGCAGCTTGTTGAACACAACAGAGAGTTATCTTGCGCCTCTAGGTATTCTCTACACACATAATTCAATCGGTTTCAGGTATAGGTAACTTTTTACGAAAAGGTCATTTGAGCTTATTCAAGCAGTATGGCATGTGTTACTTTGGTGCCATACAGCGCCTGAATCCCTTTTAATCATCGTAAACCACCCGCTTTGAGGGTGGATGAAAATTGAGGTTTCCCTTCTCTCTAGATGTTCATGGCTCAAATAGACATTTAAGGTCGAACGCCTAGCAGCACATTTAGGCAACCCGAAGTGATACAGTTCACGCTTTCAAGCATGTCATTATCTATGTGCACAAGGTTTTCAAAATGGTTAAGATGATGCATGCACATCCTAGAGCTTTTTCTAGGAGAAGATTCATTGTACATACAATCTCTTAAAAGATGCCATTCAGAATCTAGAATCTGGTTCTCAACATTGCCATTAGTCCAAGCAGAAAGATTCATGACAATAGCTTTCCGTATAATGCAGCATTTTCATTGGCAACTGACTAATTGGCAATGCAACTCTAATCCCTTCATAGCCCATAGATGAACGGGAACTACAAAAATATGCACAGATTCTACAAAGCAATAATTTACACGATTCAATCATCTTACCACTTTTCGACTAGTATCCTCCAGCAACAAGCAAATCGCTGGCACAACTTCCTCTTTGAGAGTGTTACGGATGCAACTGCATGAAGAGAATTTGCACATCAATTGGAATCCAATGGAGTTGTTATGTTGCAAACAAGAATGTGAATAATTATAACTCTAACATCATCTTTTAACTTGCATTTAATGTTATAGACAGAAACATCTTTAGTCTCACGAAATGTATCATGTGTAACCTCTGAGATCTTGCACTTCAAGTGTGCATGACTATAATCAAGTTTTAGATTGATTTGGAAGAATTCTTGTTAATTCATGTCACTTGTATGCATTTCCGATCGAATTGATTTTTGTGACTTTGCGGCGAGTGAAAAGGATAATCAGAGGTCTAAAATGAACATCTTAAAGAGTATAGAGAATTAAATAGGATGCAAATGAATGCAAAGATGAGGTCGCCAAACCCCATTTAGTCGGAAAAGCTCAAATACTGTTATGGTGGTAGGTGAACAGATTTCTGAACCTCTATTCTGTATTAGCTTTTCAACTTTGCCTTTTTCCTTCTAATATATGAACTAAAGAACCCAATCTACTCATAAATGTGTGCCCAGAAAAAAAATTTCATAGCACAATAGCCACGATAAACAAAGATAATTTATGTTCCTCCAAATGAAAAGTATTAGTACCTCCGGATAAGATCAGCCAAGTGAGATTTTAAAAGCTTCTGTTGTTTCTTGACCTCTTTCAAGTCAGATTTTACCAGCTTCAGTTCTTCCCTGACCTGTTTAACATTGACAAGCAATGAGAATGGGAACACTCTCAAGCATGATCTATCACACTAGGGAATCCACTTTACAGAGGTTACATTCTCATCTCTAAATCTCTTTCCTCTCCTCCCTCAAAAAATTTGTTGGGTGCAACATTTCATCAATTTCACAATTGACTCAACAAAAGTTTGCTTCATTCGAATGTCTCCCTACCAGCATTATTTTAGAACTGACATGAAGACGACATGACCAGCCTAAAAAATGTGCCATAAAATGTGGCATCACTCCTATTTCGGAAAAATGAACTGTCTGGTACTCGAGTAGTTCTAATGTCCTACATCTGATTAAAAACAGACCAGCAAATGAAAATGCAATGGATCATTCGATCCCTCATCATTGAAATCAACAAATCACACGTAAATGTAACTGACAAATAGTTTGCATGACGGAAACAAATGCAATATCTACTCATCTTACCACTCTTTGGATTTCCTCTTCGGTCACGCAAATCTTGGGCACGTCATCACGTTCGAGTCCGCTCGACATCTCACTGCAGCACCATAATCAATCTTTTAGGAACCATGATCGGACGAAACATTAGCCAAATGGATGAAAATACATCACTCTTCACAGTATATATATCACGTACTTTTATACGGTTGAAAAGATGGAACTATATCTATCCATAACACAACAAACCATGACTGTGACCTCTTCGGACAAAATTTTCCGACAAGAATAGGCAAGCGAGAAACATTCCAAAGAAACGCCAACTGGAGTGTGAAGAGTTGATAAAGTTTGAATCGGAGAAAAACCTCGTTTTATTCAACCTTCTTCCAAAAGAAAGGAAAGAACTTGGAAGTAGTACCATCAGAGGACATCAAAATCCAAAATATATTTCACGCAGTTTTGTATAGGCTTAAAGCTTTTAGTTCAATGCGGCATTGGGTTCCTCAAGATATGGAATTCCAATTCATATATATTTCAAGTTAGAAGAGAAATCCAAACGTGAGTTTCGATTTCACGTGGATTAATCCTCAAAGAGTGTCAGAATTGGATTACCTAGCCATAGTTATTATTGAAGTTACGTATTCCTACGGCCACAAAACTATCAAATCCCAACTCCGTCACCGTCGCCACCAGTCTCCCCAATTCCGTCACGGTTACCACCGTGGTGAGAAGTTTTCTTTTCTCAAGGGCCAAAACTTTTTGATATCCAAACAATTGAAAACGAAAGGATGATATCACTTGGAATCCACGAAACTACTCGTAGCTGGTAGGCCAAACTATTCTCTAGTTCATGGAACCAATGGAGGGTCCAAGACGAAACACAAGAAAGAGGTCATCCAATGCTAAACAGAGGTCAGCAATATCATGATAAAAATAAAAAAGAGACCAAAGAAACATCAAAAACACCAAGAAAAAACCGAAGACGGGATGCATACAAACCATGGAAATACAAATTCCGGCAGCAAAAACACAGGGAAAACGAAGAGATTACCCATCGAATGGATCCAACCGCTTCCTCTTAGAATGGCCTGTCTCGCGGGATGTTGGAGTACACGAGGGTGGTGGGAATTTCATCACCATGCTTGTTTAATTTGTCCCGTTCACTCGAACAGCAACTTAATATATGAAAGAAGAAGAACAAGATAGGAGTTTATGAAAGAAGAAGAAGTGCGATGGTTCAACTTAAGGGTTGCCTTGGCCAAATCTGAAGGGAGTACATACAGTTTTTCGGTTCTTGAAGGGCTAAGCGCACCTGCAGTCCCCTAATTTGCACTACGCATAAGCAAATAAAAGGAGGAGAGGAGGCACGTCTGAAGAAGGAGCAGGCACATAACTTTCCTAGGAACTTCATGTCTGTTTGCGGGAAACGTAGGCGGTTTCTATAATATCTGAAGAAGGAGCAGGCACATAACTTTCCGAGAAACTTCATGTACGTTTGAGGAAAACGTTGTCAGTTTCTATAATTCGTTCCCTTTCTTTTCGCTGATTTTAGCAATTTGGCCCCTCAAGTGAGTGAAGCTGCACGTGCATTTTTTTTTTTTTTTGCTTTCTTTTTTCTGCCTTTTGCCTGATAAAAATAAGGATAAATACACTAAAAGTTCTAAACTTGTCACAAAAGTTCAATTAAATCTTCCTAAAACTTATATAAATACAACTAAGTTTTTAAACTTATTAAATATGTGCAATCAACTTTCTCTGTTAAAGCCGCTCCTTATGTTGGCCCTCTAGCCCTACCATCCATTTCCCACCCTCGTTAGACTAGATCATTACACAACTTCTCCAAAATGCCTCAAAAGTCATCTCGGGTGGTCACGGCATTAAAGAAACCGTTCGAACTAGAAAATCCGATCGGTTTGAAGCAAATCTATTGAATAGTAGAGGCCGGACCTCTGTTAATATCTTCTAACCTCTCTTTTAACCAAATTAATGATTTACGAGTTATTACTTTTGAGGAGGGGAACCATCAGCCCACCAGCACGATAGGCGAGAATGGTGGTTCTTTGTCTATGGATTAAGGCGTGGGGCGTTATGGGCACAACAAAATTATATGATTCGTCCCATGCCTCACTCTTAAGTCATCCACGAGCACGATCTTAATATTATATTGCCTTTTTCATTTGATATTACATGTTCATGAATATCTTCTTTTTTTGGCATTATCGATTAATTAATTAAGTTGTTATTACTTACTTCCATTGTTACCAAAACTTGGGATTAAAAGTTGAACTCAAATGTGCTAGAAATCCGTTCGATATTTTTAAAACATTTTTCGTAATTCCCCAAAAAAAATCACACTTTAAGCTTCACAACCAAAAAGAAGGATCACGTCAGATGCAAAAGAGAGCTTTGGCTTTCACTTCAAATCAACCCAAGAGGCCATGCTTCGCTCCAATCAAGTAAGTTCACTCTTCCCATTCAAAGTTTCAAGGCTTGTTTAATTGTTTGATGATCGTTTTAGTTTTAGCTTTACTTGAGGGAAGTTCAATGTAGAGTTCTTGAGTTGAAGATTCTTGAACTGAGAAATATTACACTGATTGGCTTTTGCCGGATGACTCTTCTAAATCGCTTTCGTTCAGTTTTTTGTTTGTGGGTTGATGTTGTGGCTTCAATGTGAAGTATAAAAGACCTCAAATGTTGTCGTCTCGAATCTTTTTACGCGAATTTGTGTCGGCCAATCATAGTACTTCCTCCTTATTCGAATTGGACTCTACTAGAATTTTTTAGCCTAAGCAAGTGAGCTGTTATCGTTACCAGGTTAATTTACTATCCTGTTTGATAAATTATTCTATCTGACTTGTATGTTCGTGCTGATATTCACGCGGTCAAGGATGGAACAGGTTCGAAAGGAACCTTGTGCCGGGAGCACTTTGACAGAGAAGGATGTCCGGAGGGTGGTAAGATGAATGAAACGGCCAACTAGGTCATGCAAAATCCACTCTTTGACTCGATTTGTTTCAGAGAAAATGAATAATTTGGAAAATATTTTCCTAAAAATAATCACTTACATCTCTTAAAAAAAATGAATGAACGAAAAAAAATTTCATCGTCCATAAAAATATTTGGACATGAATTATTAGTAATAATGAAAATATTTTCATTAACTAATTATTTTACATGATATAAGCAATCGCTTTTAAAAAATATTTTTCAAATCACTTATTTTTCGCGAAACAAACAAAGCCATTATTGTACTTCAATAGAGAGAAGTAGAGAGAGCAAGGAATTACTCAAATTACTCCTCGAATGAACTTGGATGTGAACTGCCACGATGTTTAGGAGATTTACTTGAAGAGTACATGAGAAGTGGCGGCTGTGGATCACAGGAAGGTTCTGGGAAATGTTACTTGCATGCATGCTTCATTGTAGTTGGAGGATTTATGTTGGACAGTATGTTTAAGAAGCTCAAATGCGCATGGGTATTCATGTAAATAAGCTACGTCACAAATTAGCAATTTATCTCAATTTCTTTTGATAATAGTAATGATTACATGTGCGGTGCACATGCATTGCACGTGAATGGAAGTTGTCGTAAGAAATTTTGTGGCACACGTCACTTGACTGCAATCCAGATGATTAGTATGGTTTTTGATAAGGTGGTGACCACTAAGGGTATGCTAAAGAATCGGAAACCGCTCGGAATCAAATCGGATCAACCCGAAAACGGCAATTCCTGTGAAGATCGGTCCGGCTCCTAATTTCAATTTACTAGAATCAGTGAGTACCGGTCCATTTCTCGATTCTAGGCATGGAACCGCCCGCCTGCTTACCTGGACTGAACATGTAATATATATATATATATATATATATGATTTTTAAGAAAAATTTCCAATCAAAATAAAAGAAAAAAATTTAAGAAAAATAAAAACCTTAAAATCCTTAATCTAAAACTCAAAGCTTATCAACCGAGTGCTTGTCTCGTTTCACTCTCACCTTGTCTGAATCGTCTCTCTATCTCTCACTCATGGTCTCAACTCTCAAGCTCAACGCCCATCCACTCACGGCATCGACTCTCAACTCCTATCAATTCATGGCTGCGCCTCTTACTGTTTATCACTTCCCTCTCTCGCTTTTGCTCACCTCTATTTACGTGAAACTTTATGGAATCGGTTCCATGAACCCACCCGAGAACAGGACCAGACCACCCCGAGTGGATCCATGGAACCAACGGAGGGTTCCCGATCTCAATTTTTTGGAACCGGTCTTTAGTGGGCGGTTCCCGATTCCATGGTAGAAACTGCCCATCCGAACCATATTCACCCTAGCAATGACGAGAAAGACGATGTGGACCTCAGTCGGTGGTTGAACAACAATTTGAGCAAATTGAT
This sequence comes from Syzygium grande, assembly GCA_024733475.1. Classification (NCBI taxonomy): domain Eukaryota; kingdom Viridiplantae; phylum Streptophyta; class Magnoliopsida; order Myrtales; family Myrtaceae; genus Syzygium; species Syzygium grande. The sequence continues at coordinate 31,828,032 of JAMXDD010000009.1, forward strand.
TGGATTCTCTGGAGGGTCTGCCATTGGAGATAGAGAGAGAGGAATTACCGAAATAACACCTACGATAAATAAGAATATACATTGAAATTATTATGAGGCAGTCCTAATAATATCAAAGTAAGATACTCGAAGCTCCACAACCAAAAGGAAAAATCATGTCAGATGAAAAAGATAGTTTGGCTTCCACTTCTTCGGGTCAACTTCCTCGGGTCAATCAAGTCGACCCAAGAGGCCATGCTTCGCTTCAATCAAGTTCACTCTTCCCGTGGGAAAATTATTTATAAAAAAAAAGTTCTAAACCCATTACATTTTTATCAATTCAGTTCTGAACTTTTGCCAATTGAATCTTAAGTATTTTCACGTTTTGCTAACTGAGTTCATTTGGAAATCGTTAACGTGAATGCCTACCGTCTTCGTGGAGCGCCTATTGACGTTAATTTAGATAATTTTTAATAATATTTTCATATTTTTATTCGAATTTTTATTTCTTTTCTCTTTTCTCTTTCTTTTTTTTTTTTTCTTCTCATTTCCCTTTTTTTTTTTTTTTTGTGGCTAGCGAGGGTCGCTGGGTCCTTGTCCGCCACTAGGCAAGGGTCGACAAAGCCTCACGGGTTGCTTCCACACCCTCCCTTGTAGCGGGCGAGGGAAGAGAGGCCAATGTTCACATCAACGATTTGGGTCCAAAATTAACCAGATTGACTCGATTGACAAAACGCGAAAATATGGATAACTCAATTGGTACAATTAAAAGGTTTATGATTGAATTGAAACAAATAAAATAGGTTTAGGACTCCTTTTTTTTTTTTGGGGGGGTGTGTAATACTCCCTCTTCCCATGTAGTGTTGGCTTTTTGCTTGCCACAAGCCTTTGTTGGGCCTCGTGGCCTTCTGTAACGCTGGGCCTTTCATGCTTCTTTAATATTTTTAGTTAGTTTGATCAATCCAGCCCCTGAAATTTATTCGAGTCGTTCCCATGCCTAGCTCGTACGTCATTCTTCTACATTTTCTTTTTAGAAATCAATCGCCGAATTCTAATTTAAAGCTTTGCGCACAAACACTGAGTAATTATCGAAATTGCACAAATGTATGACCTTGGGAGCTCTAAACGAATGCCAGTGTGCCATTATCACGTAAGTTTAGAAGCTGGCCTAATGGCTTCTGCTCGCTACCCACGGACTCAATCAGATACTATCTCTTTTTACTTCCTGTTTTTATGATTTTTCCCTCGAAATTAACTCTTTTAAAGCATTATTAGAGATTTAATGATTCCCTTTATTTCTACAATCTTTTGTGAGCATGTTGACAGTATCTTTAATATAAATCCGTGTATGTTAAAATAGAATATAAAGAATAAAAAATGTAATATTGGGAAAAGGGAAAGGACAATGCTTATTGTTGCAATTCTTGAAAAGAAAAGAAAATTGTGAAAAACCTGCGAGAGTTGGACATGGCGTGAAAAGAGAGAGACAAAAGCCACCAAAAATTATAAACTATTCCCGCTTTGGCACATGGCACAAAAAATTCCAACCTTGTACTTGTGTGACACATTTGCCCTCTATTAATGAAAAACTTTAAAAATATGCATACATGAACGTCAGATAGCAAATGGTGTCTACATGGCACTCACGTATCTTAAGTGAAGTAAAAACAATGTTGTTTTAACTGAAAAATCATCTAACAGAATTTTGGCAAAGGGTAAATATGTTACATTGATATAAGTTTGGAGTTTTTAGTGATTACCCAATAATGAAGTAAGTTAACTCAAATTGTCATAAGGGATAGATATTGTGTTTAGTTTAAACGCAACAATTGGAAATTTCCTTCAAGTCCTTGTAGATAACAATAACCTATCTTTAAAAGTAATACGTTACCTTAAGTTCTCGTAAGTTTGAAAGTCCTAAAGATTACAAATTTCCTTGAGAAATAATAATCAACTGGAGATTATCGTAAACTTCTTTTTCCATATCTTCAGTAAGTTGCCTCGATGACCCTTTAAAGTCCGTAAGCTTTTGTAATCTATCCTAATTTCAATACAATTAATTTCGTTATAATCTCGTTTATGATCAACGACGACTTGTGTACTACTTTTTCCCTACAGCATTTCAGTTTCAATCGATGCTAGTCAATTCCAATTCCATTAGACTTATATAAGCTTGATAGTAACTTCTATCACTTGATAATATTTTTTACTTGTTCAAAGTCCACTTGTATATTATCCTTGAATTAGCAAGAAAATGCTTGGTCAAAGAAAAGTTGCTTTAGTTTTCTGCCCATGAGAAAATTGAACTAGTTGCTTTAATCTTTTGCCTATCAAATCAAAGTTAATATCCCCATAACCTATGGCCCAAAAATGAATGCCCTTCCACAATTCAGTCCTATAAGGAAACGATTGACTTCCTGAGATCAATATCATAATGTTTTAACTACAAGTAAGATTGTACCACAATGGAATGACATGCCTTGGACATTTTATAAAGAAGAAAGGCGTCGACATAGCTCCTGTTAATTTTGATGTATTATTCAATTTCTCAGTGAAGACAAAGAAGATATGTAAACAGGCGTCGAAGATATAACATTCTCTTGTTGACAGAGTAGCTCGAGATTGTCACTATTGTCCCTTCCAAAAAAAGGTCGCCCAGGGCTTCCATGTCAAGCACGCGCAGTATAGCAAACAAAGTCCCCAAAACACTGGCAATAATAGAATTGTCCTTTTCAATCCTTCATCCATAAAGCCTTCTTTCAGATGGCATACATGGATATAGCAACCATCAAATCGTGGAACACCAGTAACGAATTCCTTTGGCCTCCAGCTAACAGTAAACTCTCATTAAGTTCTATTTGCTGAAAGGCGAATTGCTGAGTTACTCAATTGTCTGAACAAATATTTTCATGGGCAGCTGATACATGTCAATATAAAATCATTTGGACTTGAAATTACTTAATCAGCTCCAACTTTGTATAATAAGACTTTTATGCTGTTTATTCTTACTTTTTGTAATTTTTCTGGGGGCTTCAAAGGGGGACAGTCGAAAAATTCGGGGAGACCTCAACCATTACAATCTAGAAAAGTAATGGGGAAACGCCACAACAAACCCTAAGATCCACCTTTCCGAATAGAAGTCCAACTCCAATTTAACTTGAAAAGTAAATGGTACGTCTAACATATGCAGGAGAGATCAAACATTCTTCCACATTGACTAATGACATCAATACTCATATAAGAAGGTGCTTAAACAACACAGCAAAGCCGATCCAGCTCGTTCAATATCCATAACAAAGCAGAACCACCATAGAAAAAGCGAGTCCCGAGATAAAGAAAACAAATCAGAACAGAATGTTATAAACTGACAACATCTATGTGCATTCCATCTCTTTTACCAGCTCCGAGAGCCTCTGGATGAAATCCTTGTATTTCTTTCCAAAAACCCGAAGCTGACTCTCCAATTCCCTCTTCTCACCCTCCAATTCATGGTTCCTCCTTCTCAGCTCATCGAATATCTCCTTCAAACTTGTTTCGCCTCCTCCTCTCCTCACTCTCTCCATAAGAATATCATATACATCCTCCGCGAATCTCGATCTCTTGGCCACCGAATATCCATCTCTACTCTTCCGTAGCTCATCCTCGAGGCGTTTATTTTCTGATTTCAGACGCTCGAGCTCTTTCTTTAACGACTCATTCTCTCTCCTCTTGTGGTCCCACCTTTCCTGCATCGCTTTCAGAAGCTTGTGGACTTCCTCGAAGGAAGTGATACTGTTTTCCGAAGTGATACTGTTTTCCGAAGCATAGCTCATCGCTCCTCAGGATACAAAGGAACTCGGAGATGGTGCAGAGCTTCTTTTACACGCTGCAGATAGAAACCGGAGATGTTTAAGCGGAGAGAGAGGGAGGGGCGGAGGATCGGGAAAACTGTTTGATTTTGCGAGATAGAAGGGAGAGAGAGAAAGAGAGAGTGACGGAGAAGAGAGAGAGAGAGAGGACGCAGCGGAACAATATAATAACGGGCTAATAATTCCAAGGATTTTCTCTAAAAATTTGAAATCGGAGGTTTGTTGGGTGTATATTGTTTAGTTTGTTATCCATTGACTGTAGAAAAATGCCAAATAAAATATTTTTGTCAAATGAACGAAGAAAATGCAGCTTGATATGCAGTTTAATCTATTGGGTAGACATGTTAAATGGATCTTAAAACCCATATATGATCCATTTAAAAATAAATTGATCAATACAACTTTGAAGAGCCTGTATTAAATGGGTCTTAAAGTTTTAAACATATC
>JAMXDD010000009.1:31832405-31923441 GCA_024733475.1 Syzygium grande
AAGGGTATATTGGTTCTGCTATTTCCTTTCATGATCTCCATACTCCTCTGATTATTCTGCTGGAATATTTATCTCTGGGCCTTGTGATCTTACCAGATTGTGCTAGAGGCAGATGGTTATCAACCTTATCTTATCTCTCCAGAGAAAGGACTTAGGTCCCTGATAAAAAGTGTCTTGGAGATGGCAAAAGAGCCATCACGGCTCTGTGTCGATGAGGTAGCTGATTTTAGTTGCATTAATTGCCCTGTCATTCTTTGCATGCATTGAGCCTTCTTTGCTGCTATAAAAAGTTGCTCTGCTTGCGACTGCTCTATTAAGTTTCTTGAAGATTCCTTTCAGATTCAATGCACTGATTGTCCTTTCCTACCCCTTGTCATACCTTGTGTCTACATTGGGCTGAAACAGGTGCACCGTGTCCTGCTGGACATTGTTTCTGCTGCAGCAACTGCTACACCAGGTCTTGGGAGATATCCTCCTTTTAAAATAGAGGTACTAGTTTTTAGTACTCATGTTCGCTACAGTTTGGACAGTATCACAGTTTTTTGAATCATTCATTAGGTTGTAGCCATCGCAACTACCACGCTTGATACATTTAAGAATGAGGCTAAGAAGATGGTGGTTGCACTTGTTGACATGGAACGTGCATTTGTCCCTCCTCAACACTTCATTAGATTGGTGCAGAGGAGGTATGCTTACCAAGAGTGTGTCAATAGATAGTATTATCTTTTATTGCAGCAAATATTAGCTAGATGAGTTGAATTTGACGATCTTGGATTCACTCCTGTTTTCCTGAGGAAAATCGATCCATTTCACTTGCTTGTCTAGACTTTTACCTTTAGCTTAATCTAAATCTTGTGGCAGATGCATTTTGTCATTTTCTTAACCCGAAAAAATTGAAATTTTCAGAACATTCAAATGTTGACTCGTAGATTCACATATAACTTTTTCATATTTTTTTGAAATGAATAGGTTGCTTTTTCCTTTCTAAAAATCTCAAACAAATAGGCCCTTTGTGTTTGCATTGAGTCAGCTTTACCTGCTGAAGGACTACCGGATTTTGTTGACAAAACAAGTTTTGTCAAATGCAAAATTGATGGTATTATAACTCTGTAATCCATCCACTTGAGTTCTCTATTGTGATTATAACTGTAGCATTGTTTAATTCTGCTAATTTTTTCTTTTAACTAAAACTTGTTTTGGGCTGTATCTTCCTGGTCTTTATCAATGACAGCATTCACGTTTGCCACTACTTGTAAATTTATACCTTTGCCTGCTGAATGTGAACTTATTGCTAGAGAGGATGAAGAAAGCATAGATTTTTGGTGCCTCTAATTGTGTCTTGATGTTTTATTGGTTGGGTTATGTATGGTAGGGTATTGACGAGCTCCCAAGTCTTTCATGTTGTTTGTCCGATCCCCTCAAATTGTCTTGAGCAGGATGGAAAGGCAGCGTCGCGAAGAAGAGTTAAAGAATAGATCTTCCAAAAGAGGAGCTGCTGATGCAGAGCAATCCACACTGAACAGGGTGTGAACTCGTTTTTTCTCTTCATGAATTAGTGCTTCAATTTATAAAGAAGTTGTCGCTTATCACAACTGTTTTGAATTCGTATTTTCAGGCAACTAGTCCCCAAACAGGGGGTCAACAGAGTGGAGTTAGCTTAAAATCCATGAAAGAGAAACCAAATCAGCAAGACAAGGATGGGCAGGAGGGATCTGTACTGAAGACCGCAGGGCCAGATGGAGAAATGACAGCAGGTCTGCTCGGAGTCAGACTAGTTTTGAAAACTTTTTTACAATGCAGTTTTGGCTGAACAACAAACAACTTAATCGCATGAGGCCATCATACCTTTTGGCTCATTTTAATTGTCTCTTTAATTTTTTGAATGTTGCTATTGGTTCATCTACCTTTTTGTTTGCTGATTTCCTGCTGCATATAATGATTCACATGGGCACACTTATCTATTTCAATATGCAAAAAGAGCCATAAATTTTTTATTTTTATTTTACACTACTTGAATTTTTCTTGTGTCTTGTGTGTGTCATTTTTGTAGGAAATGAGACGGGTATGCTTGTTTAATGGAGCAAATGATAAGCCATATTTTGCATTTAGTGCACATTTGAACTTTTTTAAAAATCATGGCCATAGTCACCTACACGTGTCTTCAGACTTTCATAGGCTTATAATGGGCATGGTTATCCGCAGGCTTTTTATTGAAGAAAAGTGCAAAAACAAATGGATGGAGCAGGAGATGGTTTGCTCTAAATGAGAAAACTGGTAAGGTTAGTAGTGTATGTAATAAACAAATGCCCTGGAGTGTTTCTCTATCTGCAAATTAGTGGGATACCTGTTAATCCATGAATGTACTCAATTTATAGCTGCTTGACATTGTTGAGATACTTGCCACAATAATTAACCTGAAGTGTTTAGTTTATTTGACGAATGGTGTAGGCAGAAATTACTAATGTTACATGGACCGTATTGCAAATTCTGCTTTAGAAATCTTTGTGTTGGATGTTACCCACTTTTTGGTGGTTGAAAACTGGAATTTTTTACAAACAATTTGCTGTTATTTTCTGAGTCTATTATGACTAGGTGACCAATGTGTTTCAATGCTGTGTTATTTTGCAGTTTTCATATACCAGGAAGCCAGAAGAGCGACTTTTCCGTGGTACCATCATTTTGCAGGTGAGGAATGTTTCGGGTTCTTCGGCTGGATTATTTTAGTATGAAATTCCTTGGTTGCTCACTTATTTTCAAGCTGACCAATCGTCTGAATCTTCTATGCAATTTTTATGGGGGTGGCATGTGTGGGTATGCAGGAGCGCACATGTTTGATATATCTAAACAAGCCATAGATAGTAGTGAGTAAAATTCTTAAGAAGTTAATTATGGGTGCATTTAGAGAAGAGGGAAAGCAGCTGCTAGGTCCCAAGATTTATTCTGTTTCCATATTCAAGAAATTGGAGGGAAGCGGGACAACAAATTTGTAATGTTTTTGGTTTTGATTTGGCTAACAATGAGAAGAACAATATGGGTGGGAGCAAAAGGAACCATTTCTCTTCTGACCAACAGATTGGTTCAACTAAAGCATTTTCCTACATTCACTTCTATTCAAAGTGCAAATAAGACAAGTGTTCCTTTATTTGTTAAAAGACAAGTGTACTTCGTTCAATCAACGAACTCTATTTTACCTCCACATCATTTCCCTTCGGGTGCATCTAAAGCTGGTTCATTTCCTTTTTCTTGTTTTTGCTTCTGACTTAAATTGCCGCATTATATTGTTAAGCTCTGTCATCAAGAGGATACGTTGGAAAAATTGACAGCATGTATCTGCTTTTTTCTTTTTTTTACATAGGTATAATAGCGTGTATCTATAGCCTAGTTATTGAAGAAGACATGTATCTGTTAGCCTGTGCTTATGCTTGCCAGTCATCTCTTTAAATTTCCAAATCCTCTGCAACACCATCTGTTGTCCCTTTCATTTGCTAAGTGGCCATCCCTTATTCCTCTGTTTACGTCTTGTCATTTATTGCTGTCCATTGGATTTGCATCATGAGAGTATAAAAGTTCACATTTGTAATACAGTTGACCCCAGTCAAGCTACTGGAATTTCTACTTAGCTTCTTGTTTGTTTCTGGATGTTGGTTGTGCAACTGCTGGATGAATTCATCAGGAATGTAACATTGAAGACATCTCTGATGATGATGAACCCCCGCCAAGAAGTTCCAAGGATAAAAAATCAAATGGTCCAGAATCTGGAAAAGGACCTGGTCTTGTCTTCAAGATAACTAGCAAGGTTCAGTACAAGACAGTACTGAAAGGTACTTATTCTTTTGCACGTTATGTCTTTTATCTTTAGGATTTCGACTATCCTTTTAAACTGCCAATCGGATGTCCTGCTTCCATGTTGTAGCTCACAGTGCGGTGGTATTGAAGGCTGAGACTATGGCAGAGAAGGTTGAGCGGTTGAACAAATTGAGAAATGTTATCCAGCCTTCCGCTGGAGGTCCAGTGAAGGGAGAATCTGGGCTCCCTCTCCGGCAAAGTCTCTCCGATGGTTCTCCGGTGAGTCATCTAATGGTATTGCGTGGTAATGAATTCCCTCCCTTTCCCTTCTCCTGCAAGGGGGAATAAAGAAACGACCATCAACCCTTAAAACGAGAGAGAAATCAGTTTGTTTGTTTAATCCTTCAGCAATTGCAAGCAAGATCCATTTGTTTCACTTTTGACTCTTCCAATTGTCCGGTGTTCCACCTGTAGGTGTTCTTGGAAGATAAGATATCCCAAAGGCTCAAAAGACCTTGAAATATTCTACTTTTCTTTGTTAAGCCTATTCCAATCTAAACTAGCAATATGTTTTTGGTGATCCCTGTATTTCAGGATACCATGACAAGAAGACCTGCAGATCCAGAGGAAGAACTTTGGTGGATGTCCCAAGAAGTTCGTGGTTATGTCGAAGCAGTTCTCGACAGCCTCGGAGCTAATCTTCCAAAAGTCAGTTTTCTTGACGTGTATTGTTATGTTTGCTGAGACAGTGCCATTGCTTTTCATTTCACTAGCTTCTTATATTACTGAGCAGGCGGTTGTACTTTGCCAAGTAGAGAAAGCCAAAGAGGACATGCTCAATCAATTATACAGTTCGATCAGGTTAGCTTGAATACCACATGGACTGTTTCTGTTTTTGGTGAATTAATTTTTTTCCTTTGGAATATTTCATAGTATACTCATGTTCCTTTCTACATGGTGCAAATGGAAGGTACTTTAAGTATTCCTTTTCGGAGTGGTGGTTTGTCAAACCACTGCAAGTGGCATCTATTGCATCTAACCATATATTGTCGGAAATGGTTCCCTATAATGAAAATGAAAACATATATTTGAATATTGCATTGACCACATATTTATCATGTCCTGTTTTGTAGTCCTACAGTTTCCAATTCTACAGCACTAATATGCTTCATATGTAACTTTTTTACAAAATTCTATATCATTAATCAAGGGTTATTCTTAAATGATTAGTCATCCTTTCTTGTTTACATTGGATTGTAGTGCTCAGAGCACAGCAAGAATTGAAGAACTGCTTCTAGAGGGTCAAAATGTAAAACGTAAGAGGGAAAAATACCAGAAACAGGCCTCCCTCCTGTCAACACTCACAAGACAACTCAGCATTCACGATAATCGAGCATCTGCTGCCTCCGGCTGGTCTGATAGCAGCAGCGCTGCAGGTAATAGCGAGTGCAGTTTTTAAATTGATTTCTCACTGCCAGTACGCCTTGGGATGTTGCTTATGCTAAAGTTTAATGGAGTTTACCCTGTGGGAGATGTTCTTTTTTTTTTTCCAGGCCTATAGGGATAAATGTTGTGCCTGGTGCATCAAAAATTAAATTGCTAACTTGTGGTCTTAAGTGGTTTAAATGCCAAAAATTTCTTGAATCTTATGTTTCTGGAAATGTGGAATTGTGATGTTACAAATTATTAACTGGTGAAAGCCTTTCCAATTGGCATGAAAATTCAAATTGGGAATGGGAAAATATACCGGTCTCAATTGGGGTTTAAATGGCGAAAGTTTTGTGTATCTGATAATTTCTCCGTGTCTGGAAGCACGGCGCCTTGATTTTAGAAAAGGTATGCCTGTGCAATTTGCATCAAAATTCAAATTGGGAACGGAGAAAACAATAGCTGCAGACTAAAGTGCAGTTTAAATTAGGTTTCTTGAATCTGAATTTTCATGTGTGTCTCTGGAAAAGCAAATTCGTGATTTTGGAAATCATTAATTGGTAAAATCCTTCCCACGATCCTTGTGTACTTTGTGACGTGAACCCTCTTCCTCTTCCAATTTGAGATGTTTTCGTAGAAGGCGTCTTGATTGATCCCTGATTGATACATTTGAGTGTGGCAATTTATTATCAGACTTGACTGCACTGCTTCCTATATTGCACTTATTTTCTGGTAATCGAAAAAACAAAAAAAGATTGGAAAAAGTCAACGTCAGCTGTTGATGTTATCCATATCTAATATTGTGCAGAAAGCAGCCCGAGAAGCAATGGACCCTCATCTGGTGATGATTGGAGGAGCGCTTTCGGCGCAGCCGCCAATGGACTCACTGATTCGTCTAGGTTTGGGGCAAGCCACAGTCGGCGGAGCAGTGACCCTGCTCAAAATGGTGATGCCAGCTCGACATCTAATCCCGGTGGCGGCGTACACCGAATCGATTACCGCCCGCACCCCCCGCAGTCAGGTTCGACTTACAGATGCTAGATGATTGAAGATCATGATGGATTATAATTCTCAATGCATTCTTGTCGGTTGGGTATCTTGCTTCTGTTGGTTTGAGCATTTAAATTGAATCACATGTCGCTGTATATGCTTCATAGAGGTGAGAATGAGCACTAGGTGGCCATGTATAAAAATTTACCCGATTAATACCAGAGCCCGCCCATCCGACTGACTGTCATCCAGAGCTTCATTAGTTCCTTTCAAGGAGGGATTGGTTTGTCATTATTATATTTTTTTCGGGTTGCGTTGAGCGGGGGCGGGGGCGGGATAGGTTACAATTTTTGCTCTTGGTGGACATGCTTTTGATGGATTGTATACCACCATGTTTACTGGTGAAGTGCATTTCTTTTCTATGGGAGTACAGACCTGTTATTCTGAAATATAAGCTTCTGAGTTTCGATCTATGATGCAAATGCAATTGAACTTTTAGCGTCGTGACTGACCCAATGTGTAAATTTCTCTGCACATGATCTTCAAAGGCATTTCGTGATGGAGTTTGATCTTCTGATTTGCAATTGTTGTAACTTCATACTTCGGAGCCTGATTCTTGTTTTTCACATCTTTCCCTCAACTAAAATTTCGATAAGGATGTAATGTTTATCGTGCCTTGATGTACTCATATCGGGGCGCATGGGGCAGTAATTGCTATAGTACCTTTTACCAGTTTCTCCAATCGATTTTTGTCTCTTGTTTTTTCGGGGAAAACTGTCACGCCCCGGACCCCACCGAGCCCGCGACATCCCGACCACGGTCGGTAATTTAAAAGCGACGTCCCAGGACGCGTCGCCGACCCAAACGAATTACGCAAGCGGAAGCATGTAATAATAACCCAGACAATAAAACAAGACTAAGGAATAGACATCGAAGTATAATAAACGCCAAACATTTTAAATCCTTCAATATTACAAACAGGCAACCCGGCTTCTAAAAACAAACCCGCAGTTTTCAAGGGGGGCGGTGGTTAACAAGCCTATCTTCTCTACAAAAAGGGTACTCAAAATACAGGATAAACTAGTCTATCCTTCAAACCCTGTGGTACTCTGGCAGCATCCCGGATCCCTCACGGTCGCGGATCTGAAAGTGGTTATATAATAACCGAGAGCCAGTCTCAATAAGCAACAACCCAAACCTAACCTAGGCTAATGCGTGCGGACCGGTCCTAATGTCACGCCCGAAGAATTGGATCGCTCATGAGGTTTCTGGGACGATGGACCGTGACCGAACCTTGAACGAGAAAGCGAGTCCCGAGTGTTCTAAGTACTAGGTTTCTTGATGTGTTCTAGAATACTCCCAGGGGGCGGGAAATACATTAATTGTAAACCTCAGAATTAATGAGGTAGTTGGGTAGTTAGGAGAGATACGATCTCCACCGTTAGATCGAGGAGAGATCTACTTGATCTTTGTTAGTCCGGGTATTTGTATAAGAAGGGTCTCCTCCCCTCATTGTATCATCTCATACTTTCAAGAAGTATAGAAATCCAGCTTCTCTCTCTAGAAGTTTCTCTCTAAAGAGTTCTTGTGAGTTGAGTGTGGGAAGGCTGACTTGGGAAGAAATTCCTAAGGCCGCGACGGTCGTGGAACGCGAGATCGATCGCCCGTGACAAGTGGTATCGTGAGCAAAGATGGCCAAAGGCGCGCTGCGAAGCCACGATCCAATGTATCGTCACAAACCGAGCAGGGCGTGAGTGATGATCGTGGGAATGCCGCCGAGAGGCAAGGTGCCGAGGCAAGGGAGGACCGTGATAGCTCAAATTCAAGGGATATGGTTGGTGACTTGGAGACCCGCTTTGGCTAAAATGGAGATCGCCGTGGGAGATGTCCAAGGAATAGTCGAGGATCTTGTCAGACGATCAAGGAGGCGAGTCCGAACGGGAGAGCTTGAGGCCAAGTGCAAGAGCTAAGTTCGTTTGGGAGAACCTGTAGGAGATGGCGGGCAACTTGATCGATGCCACCAAAGAACTTGAGCAACGGGACGATGCCTTGGAGGCCTTGGTGGAGGCTATGCGCCAAGAGATGGCCGAACTAAAGGCTTAAGGTTGTTGAGATGGAAGGAGCACGTGTGAACGGAGGAGTTGCCGGTGGCAAACCGCTCCACGAGTGGATGCCCCGCCAAGGAGTTTAAAGGCTCGCGGACGCCCAAAGACGTGGACAACTTTCTATGGTACATGGAGTAATACTTCCTAGCGATGGAATCACCAATGGTGCAATCCGGTAAGTACCGCAGCCATGTACTTAACTCGATAATGCACCTTATGGTGGCGTCAGAGGAGTGATGATCGGAGTGGTGCACCGATCACTACATGGGGAATTGTTCGTCGAGGAATTTCGACGACAATACTATCCCGCTTTTATGCGGAAGAAGAAGCTCGAGATGAACTCCGCCGCCTTTGAACAAAAGGGGGGCTCATGAGTATGTTCGAAGTTCTCGGAGTTGTTACTCCAAATTCAAATCCATGAATGACACGGAGGCCTACTTCCAATTTGTGGGTGGTCTAAAACCATGGGTGAAGCAAGAGTTAAAGCGGTGCAATGCTAGAGATCTTTCGACGGCCATGTCCGTAGCCGAGGCCATGGTGGAGTACAAACCTACTTTCGGAAGCAAGCCGGATACCCAACCAAGGGACAAGGGCGTTGGTGGGGGAGATCATAACAAATTCCACCGTCCGAGTGGAAGCAAACCATCAACGGCCCCTCCAAGGGCGAAGGCGGAGTCGAGCGGAGGAGAACACAAGAAGGGACGTACCTTCAAGTGTTTTTGTGCGACGGTGCGACATGGCTCGTGGATTGCCCAACTCGAGACAAACTAGCCGCGATTGTCAAAGCACACGAGGAGGAACAAGAGGAGGCACGACGACTGCACGCTATGTAATCCTAAGTTCCATAAAGTCCAAAAAGGCTAACAAGCCCAAGGGATTGATGTTCGCGGACGTGACGATCGGGAAAACCAAGATAAGTGCGCTCATCGACACGGGAGCATCCGATCTGTTTATCTCGGAAGAGGCTGCGAAGAAACTCAATCTTCGGATTGAGAAAGGAGCCGGTTGGCTCAAGACGGTGAACTCCAAAGAAGTCCCTACCAATGGGGTGGCTAAGGATGTGGAGTTTCAACTCGGGCAATGGAAGAGCAAGGAAATGATCGAGGTAATTCCACTTGACGACTATGACTTTGTCATTGGTTTAGGATTCCTTGATAGGATAGATGCTCTTATCATCCCATTTGCCGATTGTATTTGTATCTTGGACACACGTTGTCAATGTGTGATCCCGGTCAAACGAGAGTTGGGCGACCAAAAGATAATATCGGCAATGCAAGTTACTAAGGGAGCGAAGAAAGGGGAGGCCACTTTCCTAGCAACCTTGAAAATCGAGAACCCAAAAGGGTAAAGGGAGTGATGTCCCGACGGAGGTAACCCAAGTCCTCGATTCTTTCAAGGACGCGATGCCCCCTGAACTCCCAAAGAAGCTTCCACCTCAAAGGGAGGTGGATCACAAAATCGAGCTCGTGCCCGACGCTCGACCACCCGCCATGGCACCCTATCGCATGGCGCCCCGAATTGGAAGAACTAAGAAGACAACTCAAGGAGTTGCTCGATGCGGGTATATTCGACCATCGAAGGCTCCGCTTTGGCGCCCGGTCCTATTTCGTAAGAAGCATGATGGGTTACCCGGATGTGCATCGACTATCGGGCGTTGAACAAGTCGACAATCAAGAACAAGTACCCAATCCCTCTTATTGCCGATTTGTTCGATCAACTTGGAGAAGCACAATGGTTCACCAAGCTTGATCTTCGATCGATACTATCTGGCGCGGATTGCAAAAAGGATGAACCAAAGACCGCTTTTGTGTGACGCGGTATGGATCATATGAGTTCCTCGTCATGCCATTCGGCTTGACAAATGCTCCGGCCACATTTTGCACGCTCATGAACAAGGTACTCCACCCATTCTTAGATCAATTCGTCGTGGTTTATCTTGATGACATTGTGGTGTATAGCCGGACGCTCGAGGAACACATCGAGCATTTGAAGAGAGTCTTCCAAGTTCTACGGGAGAACGATTTATATGTCAAGCGGGAGAAATGTGCCTTCGCACAACGGGAAGTTCCATTCCTGGGGCACATCGTCGGGGTGGACGTAGGCGGATGGACTCACCAAGATCGAGGCCATTGTGATTGGAAGCCGCCAACCAAGGTGACGGATCTAAGGTCATTCCTTGGGCTCACCAACTACTATCGACGGTTCGTCCGAGGATATTCAAGCATCACCGTGCCACTCACCGATATGTTGAAAAAGGAGAAGCCGTGGAGTGGACGACCCAATGCCAAAAGGCGCTTTGATCGGTTGAAGCAAACAATGACCGAGGAGCCGGTGCTCGTAAGCTACCCGATCATGCCAAACCTTACGAGGTAGAAACCGACGCCCGATTTTGCTATTGGTGGTGTTCTTATGCAGGATGGACACCCGTAGCATTTGAGTCGAGGAAGCTGAATGATACCGAACGACGGTATACGGTCCAAGAGAAAGAAATGACCGCGGTGGTTCATTGTCTTCGCAGACATGGAGGCATTACCTCTTGGGATCTCGGTTCGTTCGTAAGGACGGACAATGTGGCCACGAGCTACTTCCAAACCCAAAAGAAGTTGAGCCCGGCAAGCTCGTTGGCAAGATTTCCCGGTAGAATTCGATTATGTGCTCGAGTACAAGCCGGGGAAGGCAAAATTCCGTGGCCGATGCGCTTAGCCGAAGGAGTGAGCTAGCATCGTCAATTGTAAGTCGACCCAAGAATCCATGGCATGAACGGATCAAGGAGGGACTCCAACACGATCCAACGGCCAAGGCACTCATCGACCATGCACGGGAGGGCAAAACCCGACAATTTTGGTGTGAAGACAACTTGCTTTACACCAAGGGAAGGCGATTGTACGTACCTCTTCACGGGAAGCTAAGGAAGGAAATCCTACGGGAGTGCCATGATTCCAAGTGGGCGGGTCATCCGGGGATCCACCGTGACTATGGCGCCAGGAGGATCGTTATTTTGGCCTCACTTGGCGCTGCGACGACGCTGAGGCATATGTCCGGACTTGCCTTGTATGCCAACAAGACAAGCTTGAACAAAGGTCGCCGGGCGGGCTCTTGAGCCACTTCCCATCCCGGAGCGCCCATGGGAAAGTGTCTCCATGGACTTCATTGTCAACTTGCCAAAGTCCGGCGGGGTGTCGGACTCTCATGGTCGTGGTGGATCGATTTTCCATACGCCGACGTTCGCGCCCGCCGAAGGATTGTCCGCCGAGGAAGCCAAGCTATTCTTGAAGCACGTCGTCAAATATTGGGAGTGCCACAAACGATCGCGGAGCGATCGCGACCTCGATTCACGGGTAGGTTCTGGACTGAACTCTTTAAATTATTAGGGTCGAACCTCAACTTCTCCACGAGCTTGCATCCTCAAACCGACGGACAAACGGAGCGAGTCAATGCACTCTTGGAGTTGTACCTTCGACACTATGTAAGTACGACGCAAGTGAATTGGGCGAAGTTGATCGATGTAGCCCAATTCTCCTATAATCTTCAAAAAGCGAGTCCACGAACCAAAGTCCGTTCGAGATCGTGACGGGACAACAACCACTCACTCCCGAGTACGGTTGCAACGGGCTATAAGGGGAGTAGCCCATCCGCTTTCAAGTTTGCCAAGGAGTGGCATGAGCAAGCGGACTTAGTACCTAACGTGTCTACACAAGGCCTCGGGCGCATGAAGAAGTGGGCCGATAAGAAGCGACGGCACGTGGAGTTCCAAGCCGGGGACTTGGTGTTGGCCAAGCTACACCTTGTGCTCCGATACAAGGACGTGCATAAAGGGCTTATACGTCGCTACGAGGGGCCATTCCGAGTGTTGAATCGGGTTGGGAAGGTCGCATACAAATTGGAACTTCCACCAAAGCTTAAGGTACATCCGGTATTCCATGTTAGTATGCTTAAACCTTTCCATGTAGACGAGGAGGACCCGGATCGAGGGGAGTCGCAACGGGCACCGCTTGGAGCAAAAACCTCCTATGATCGAGACGTCGACTTCATCATGGCGGATCGAGTCATACGGAAGAGATATCGTGCGCCGAAGCGAGAATACTTAATCCGATGGAAGGGTCTTCCGGAGAGTGAAGCAAGTTGGGAGCCCGAGGAAGCTCTTTGGCAATTCAAAAGCATATCGATACTTTTCACGCCAAAGACGCGATTTAGGGCGTCGCCCGAATAGGTGGGGGAGAATGTCACGGCCCGAAGAATTGGATCGTTCATGAGGTTTCCTGGACGATGGACCGTGACCGAACCTTGAACGAGAAAGCGAGTCCCGAGTGTTCTAAGTACTAGGGTTTCTTGATGTGTTCTAGAATACTCGGGGGGCGGAAATACATTAATTGTAAACCTCTGTAATTAATGAGGTAGTTGGGTAGTTAGGGAGATACGATCTCCACCGTTAGATCGGGGAGAGATCTACGGATACTGTCAGTCCGGTACTTGTATAAGAAGGGGTCTCCTCCCCCTCATTGTATCATCTCATACTTTCAAGAAGTAATAGAAATCCAGAGCTTCTCTCTCTAGAAGTTTCTCTCTCTAAAGAGTTCTTGTGAGTTGAGTGTGGGGAAGGCTGACTTGGGAAGAAATTCCTAAGGCCGCACGGGTCAGGGAACGCGAGATCGATCGGCCCGTGACACTAACATGCAAACTACCAATAATACAATCAATTTGTATGAGAGGCTTACCTCGCCTCGATCCACGTGCCAATCCCCGCATATTAGTTCAAGCATGATAATGCAAGAATAAATCATCACCACATCACGATCACTAGTACCCACATTTCCACCGAAATCAATCAATTCAACCCAAGACTCCACACGCACATTGGACCAATCATCCACACGCACCATCACCAATTCGACCGACAACCACATGCTCAACCAGCCAATTCAATCACATGCTTTCAACCAATCGATCCAGTCACACGCTCAACCAATCCAACGCTCAACCAAAAGGTCAAACTCAACCAGCCATTTCAATCACACACTCAAATCACATCGTGGTGAACATCTTTCACGACCAGCATACTGCCTCGGTCCATCTCTTTGCCGGCGCCCACTGCGCCTCGGGGCCCAACCTCGCGGCCAGCGCCCACTCGCCTCGAGGCTCAACCCCCGGATCAAAAGCGGGCTCCGTCCCGGCGTAACCACGCCTCGGGACATTTTCCATTCCAATGACCCCAACCCTCGCTCGAGGTCTAGTCATGTCTTATTAGCCACACCGGCGTAACCTCGCCTCGGGTTGGCGACCCTCAGGATCGATCCGGGCTTTCTTTTCATGCACATGCACCACAACACAATTCGCCAATCAACACATCGTACAAATCAAACTCGACCATGCTCACCACATTATATTCCACCAATGTCACACCGGGACAAAGCCACCACACTCAATTCAACTCGGTTCAATTCACACTGCCACCAATTCACCAAAACCCGACGCTCAAGCGGTCGATCACGACAATTATTCACATAAGCACTCCACTCTAATCAGTCTAATTTAACTAAATTAAAACACCACATAATCTAATTTAATCATAAAATAATTAAACTAAATACACACCTAGCCATTCTAGCCCAAAACTGGTCAATTAAATACCCAAAAGGGACGCTGCGAGGAGAAGGCGGCGAGGGCAGGGGCGGGCCTGGGACGGCCCGAATAGGGGCGGAAGGGGCCTGACGGGGCGGAGGTGAGGGGGGAAAAGGGCGGGGAGAGGGGAGGGAGAGAGGGGGCGATGGATGGGCCGGCAAGGCTGGCCGGGCGAGGAGGCGGGTGGGGGCTGGATACGGCGGCGCCGGGCGGCCGGGCTGGCTCGGACGGGCCGAGCAGGCGGGGGGAAAACGCGGGGAGAGAGAGGAGAGAGGGGGTCAAGGGCGAGCCCGGGCGGAGGCGGGCGGGTTAGCCGGGCGGCGCGGCGCGGCCGGGCCGGCGAGGGCGGGCGGAGGGTCGCACAAGGCCCGGCGGCTCGAGAAAGAAGAAAGCGTGCATCTACGAGGAAAAAAAAACGAAGAAGAAGGGAGGGGGGAGAGAGAGAAGAGAGGAGAGAGGGAGAAGAGAAGAGAGAAAGAGACAGTCAGGTCAGCATGCAGGGAGAGTGGGCGGGGATGGACGGAGGGGTATAAGGGGTTATGGCCCGGGAAAAAGGGGAGAGAGAGAGAGAGAGAGAGAGAGAGAGAGAGAAGAGAAAAGAGAGGGGAGAGAGAGACGTATGGGGAAGGGTATCGGCGGAGAGAGAGGGAGGAGAGAGAAAAAGGGGTTTAAAATTTAAACCCAATCGCGATCCAACGGACCCGGTCCAAACTAAAAATCGACCTATCGGTCCCGATTAAAATCAGAAAAAGGCCTAATAAATCATAATAAATCCCGACAGTATTCTAAGGCACACGGTCAAAATAAAATACCCCAAATCACACTACGAGGGAGGTCTACCAGTCCAAATTTGTACCCGGTCGAAAATTTCACTTTCTCACTTTTCCTGACAACCTCGACACCGGCTGCAATAAAATCGACACCGTCCAATTTATTTCGTCCCAAACTCCCGGAAATCGACTGCCAAGTTCAGAGTATAAATAACGACCAAATTCGATCGAAGTGCGATTCTAGCAAAATTTCTATTTTTAAAAACAAGAACCCGAGAGTGATCGGTTCCCGGGCGAAATTTTATTATAAGCGCACTGACGAAATACTCGTTTTATAAATCCCCAAAAATGGGCCAAAATCCGGACTGTTACAAAAACAGCAAGATTATATATACACAAGACGTGTCATCATCTCCCACCCCACTTTTTGGGGAGCAAAAGGCTTTTTGCTTCCGCAGTATGTTCAATAGCAACAGCACCGAGCAGCGACATCAATTAAGTGGAAGTAGCACCTACCGCGGCAATCATCAACAAGAGCCAGAAACTGTTTTTACATAGATGCTTTACCGGAATGAAGTGGTCAACTAACTGAGCTGCGCACAAGGAATAATAGATGGGAAATAGTTGAAGAAGAAAACTGGATCTTCTCTTGATCCAATTTTGTAGAAAGGAAGAAGCTTAATTCATACGAATCTCCTTGCATTGTCACTCTGCTCTTTGCTCGCTGTCTGGAAACGATTTCAAGCGTTCACGAAGTGAGAGATCCTTGTAGACATGTACATACCACAACAACCATACGTGGGACTTTCTACTGCATGTTTCTACTCTATGCCTTCTTTAAAGGGTCCAGAATCCTGGATCATCTTCATCACGAGTTTGACCTGCAGATAAGGAAATGTTATGATTAAGCTGACAGGAGATTACAGATCAAACGTGCTTTAATGTTGCTCTGCTTTCGCTAAAGGGACCAAGGTGTAATCAAATTAAGGGTTCTTCTTAGGCTCTGTTTGTTTAACGAAAAATGAATGATTCAAAAAATATTTTCCTAAAAATAATTGCTTGTATCGCTCGGAATAATTAACCAACGGAAAATGTTTTCATTGTTGGACAACAATTTATGTCTAAACATTTTCGTAAAAGATGAAAACGTTTTTCGTTTATTCAATTTTGTAAGCGATATAAACGATCATTTTAAAGAATGTTTTTCCAATTATTCATTTTCTGCGAAGCAACTGGAGGCTTTAAAAAGCAAACCGAGGTTCTAGAACACAGTGTCCAACTTCACTGCTGGGACCTTCCTTTCAGAAATGTAATATGGTGAATGTCGCATGGACTTCCTTTTATATCAACTTTGCTAAAATGCAGTAAAGAATGAAGTCCAGTGGAACAGATGAAGAAAATAAGAAGGCTAGTGCTCGGCATTAACTGTGACAATCATCTATGATGCAGACAGTTCACCAGAACCAACGCAAGAAACATTGGAATTGAAAAAACCTTCTTGAGAAATGCAGCACACGAGAAGATCGAATATTAATCTCAACGCAATGATAGTGCAATTGATAACTGAATTGTTCTAGATCGAAAACCCTCAAGTAGTAATATATACCTGAGTTGCCTCACGCACTACAAATTCGTCGATGGCCTTGCTGAAATCTTCATCCAAAAGGTAGTGGCAGCTATAAGTTGGTACAGGCATATAACCTCGCTGAATTTTGTGCTCACCCTGAGCCCCTGCCTCCACTGTTTTCAAATTAAGCTCTATAGCAGCTTCTATTGCCTGTGACGTAAATAAAAGGAAATTATCATATTGTCCCAAACACAATAAGTGCATACTTACCACCCACCTGGGTGGCGCTGCTGGAACGCCGCACTCTTCCTCCTCGCAAAAGGTTGAGTGTTCGAATCCCGGCGCCGCAGAGGGTGACTTAACCGTGGCACGTGTGGTGGCTGGCACGTGTCGCCCCCAGGGTTTACTTCTCGGCTGTCGGCCGTGCGGGGTTCCCTGGGTTACCAAAAAAAAAAAAAAAAAAAAATAAGTGCATACTTCCATATCACAAGAATTATTTATCCTGCCATAGCAAAATGTGCTTTAACCTGACTTCTTTTTTTCTCTTCTTTTGTTTTGGTAACTCCTCCGCAAATTCCATTGGAAATTTTTTATTAGCATGTAACGACTATTACAATGTAGAGAAAAACTTTGTCAGCTTCTGGAATGACATTTCCAGATTCAGCCATGCCTTCCTCATTCGGAGCAGAAGAAGATAATCAATCATGGTAGTAGGCATGGACAATGACAGTTGCTCAATGCTGCCGTATCTGTCACATAGACCCACATATGATCATCGCCTAACGCTGCGTTTGATCTACAACAAAACAGGTCCTCAATTCTTCAAAGAATAAAAACCGAATGTCCGATATTTTCTTCATGATCGGAAATTGAAGACCTAGTCCTTGTGCATCTCATATTTACACATTGTAGTATTCCAACTTGGGGAAAATTTAGCAAATCCATATCATGTACTTATGTCCATTAGTTCATCCTTGTCAAAATTATATGAATGAATCTCACTTTTTCAGATAGGGCATTAAGCAACCAAGAAAGAACTTCCTATTACGAGTGTATCTCGACACACCCAGGAGTTTTTCCAATTGTGTACGTTAGATAGACCCAAACCTGGTAATAACAAGCTTCAAAATGTAAGCTGGGATAATAGGCTCTGGGATGACATCCCCAGAGACGTCCATATACAGTATCTCCACCTATTAGATTAAGGGCTCCGGCAACAAGTTCATCCCCTTCTTCAGCTACAACCAATAACACTTGATCTCCCATTTTCGATCCCATGCTATGAAAAAACTCTCTCGTCAAATGACGGCTGCCCCACCTAAATAAACGCAAGCAACAAGACATAATCTACTTAAGCTTTCTCATATAGTATAAAAATGTCTTTGAATACACACAAGAAGCAGGCAAAACAATTGACAACACTAAATTTTTGCAAAGGAAAAAAGCAGTCACTGGACCCATACTTGTTATCGGTGGTGTTCCTGTAGAACGTATAGAAAGAATCCCAGTGCTTGGCCTGCACACACAATTAAAACCAAGACGCTCAAGTCCTCCATGTTTCACAAAGTGAAGGTACTAATTCAGAAGTGTAACAGAAGAGGAGTGACATATGGACGATCACACCTAAGAACTACTAATCTAAAAGCTCAAAACAGTGGACATAAAAGTTACTACTACCGTCTGAACTCAAACTACTACGAGTACTTGCAAGTTGCAACATGGTATAGTTATTTATACTTCTCTGTAGACACTAAGTAACCAGTCTTTCCCTTAACTAGTTAATTAACTAGTCTCTATTCACACTGATATCAAATTGAACAGGCCAGGTTACATATGCAGTATGGAAACTTATCTAACCTCACATAATTTGGGCAGGATGGGCTTAAAATCTTTCCTGAGACACTTTTGCGATGATAATTGTACTCATTACCTTTATTTCATTCCCCTGAAGCCGTTTCATTGTCAAGTTTTGGGCAGAAATCTGCAGAAAGGGTTCAATCCAATGAGTAAAAGCTTGCGTGCCCAAAATGAAGCAAACATGTCCCATCTGGCACCATAAGACTATAAGATGCAACAGATCAAACACAAACTGATTTTTTGATAAAATACCATAGCGCACCAGCAATATATTCTGAAAAGTTAATGGGAAATATGATTTTCCATCTGTGCTATTGAAAAAATTGATTCCAACAGGCACGAAAAGAAGTTGATACTACATGAAAGTTCATGTGTGTTTCCTTTTCCTAATTAGTATAGGTACAAATACAGTTGATACACAACCAGTGATATATTGTACAAAACATTTGTAGAACGTAACAGCGATAGGCATTAGAAAAGATCAGTTTATGTAATACTTCCCATAACTCATGTCATAATAAAGAATGACCACTTGTTACTCAACTGTTCATATTTTACTGCTTTGAAGCATCTTCAGCAATTAGTCAGTTTTCCAGTTGTCCTAGAAGCTTAAGTTCCAGTATAACACTTTACTTCAGCAGGGTGAGTTTCGGCAAATGCAAAAGGTCAGTCAGCATTATATCCAAAATTGGGAATGCAATCCCCATTAAGCATGAGTCTGACAGTGCAAGTAAACTTTCTATGAGCATTTAGTGAAGATTGCAGTAACATATGTAGTTCCATAATAACTACTTTCTTCATTTTCCCTGTGACAAGCATATATATCAACACAATTTACTAAATTTTCATCCAATTTTCAAGCATGTATTTAAGGAATAAAGAACTAAGAGCAAGATTGACCAGAATTTCTAGGTGGGAGCATCTTCCCAAAATCAAAGAAATTGCCAAATATAATAGCATTTGGAGAAACTAACCTTCTTGCGCTCCTGACGTATATTTTTCCTTTTGTTCTGCTTCATGTCCATCAAAAAGTCATCAAAACTGTGGCACAGACAGCGAAACTTGAAGCATGGACCTTTTGCGTGCAAGATAAACACAAGAAACGTAAAAAGATCAAAAGTTGGCATTCCAAGTAAATTTAAGACACAACTCATTTAGAGAAGTAATGCTGCAACCATATGCTAACTGGTAGGACAAATTGCAAAGGAAATTGATTTGCGCACAATATCGAATGGAGAAAATTGACAGCAGCATCACATCCAAGTATACTTTTAAATGAAAGTTGCATTTGACCTAGATGACTTTGGTGAAGCATTTATGGGCAATGACTCCCCTTGACATGCTATCTAGATCAAACAGAGATAACTCCATTCAACTCCCAAACACTTTTGACCTCACCGACAGTCAAGGAAAGTGGTCAAAGATGTATGAAAGCTATGAAGTACTTAAGAAAACTAATACAGGCTTATGACGAGATTTGATCATGCTACTTTCTAAACTGATGGTTTTGCAAATTCTGAAGAAGTATTTTAAGCTACATGCCACTTTTATATTAATGATACTCTTAAAAAGTTAATTTGACTGAGAAACTTGAAATATTACAGACACGCCTATTTCATTAGCATTGAGTCTGATGTTTCAGCACTTGTCTGTTTAGTGTTTTACTTGTACAAATATAGACAAAAGATGTGTCTTTGTTTCCCTAATCCTATTGCGAAAGAATATATAATTGAATACTTATCTTGACCATTAAGAAAGTAAGCACATTGCTGGAGGTTTTCACCATGTTATATGAATTTTACTTCAGATGGCTTTGGCTGGAGCCCTCCAGGAGCTCAATCGTAATAGTCTACAAATATATTCATTGCATCACACAGGATATATAGTGCTCCCAAGGTTTTGTTAAAATCCTAAAATAGCCCTTCAGAACCCTTTCTGCATGTACTAATACACTTCAGATGAAGATGAGCCTCCTGGATTGTTTTACTACCGAAGGGGGAAGTGATGAGGGAAAAACCAAAAGTCAACGTCAATGTAATTAGCAGGAGTAACATCAGGCCTAACTGTAATTTCAGCGCTCATTTTGCCACTCACCATGTATAGTTTCGATTTCTCCAGTGGTACTGCATTCCTATCCTCTGTAGAAAACCCTTTTCCTTGAGGTAGTGCCATTCATTCTCAGAAGAAAATGTGATGTGAATCGACGAAACCCGGGACTGTCGTCAAGGATATACAGCAAATTCAGAACTACAGCAAATTGAAACATCAGATTTACAGTTCAGGAATTTCCACCGTTAAGTAAGCCACGGCTAGCCACAACTTCCCCACTTGTTTGGCAAATAACTAAGTTATTTCTTGTTTTCCATAGGACTGTACATATAGAGATGAGCCCCAAAAACTTTTTTAACTCAGGTGCAATTCCAGCCAAGGGAAAAGGTCCAAATGTTCGATGGAGTACAAAGAAAGCCAAATGACGAAGGGAAGTGCAATAAAAGTTTGGCCATTACATGGACGCGACATCATATTCACTATGGACAACCACACATCTGTTATCACGTACCTTAGCAACCAGATTCTTTAAGGCGTCCACTACAATGTCAAAAACTTGATCCTTATATGAGGAATCCCGAAGTAGAATCCGAGGACCAGTTACGGGGTAAAAGGCACACAACACTGGTACTTTGGATAGTATCTTGAACCATAACTGTAGTAAGCATCCACCCAAGAATGGTCGAAAACAAACTCACCATAGGAGTGACTTCACATCAACATGTAAAATGAGAGTGTAACCACAGCCAAAAAGCTCCTTGAAGATTTTGAAAATTGCCCAATTATTACCTATTTAAGAGGAGCATACAAGAACCTATTTATTTGATGTTTGTTGCGAAAATGAATGTAATTCTGAGAACAGAGAAGAGGAAAAACCTTTTAAGATAAGTGGAACAACGCCTATAACAGTCCCAGATTCATCCTTCGCAACAATATGCCGCGGCATCCATCCTGTTTCCTACAAGCATTTAAATAAATCGACGGAGTATTCAGGAGAAGCTATTCAGCTTAGTAGCATACTAATACACAAAGAACTCTGTCTAGGAACAATAGGAAGAGAAACCAAATTCCAAAGGCACTGAGAGGGTGCCAATCCTTTAAAAAGAAAACTTCACTAGGAAGACATTAATACCTACAAAACTTAACAGTCCCTCTTCGTTCAAAAAGATGTTTTGCAGCATATACCAAAAGTAAAAGGAACTTCTTTTTTGCTGTCTGTCAGAGCATCCAGAGGAGAGTCATCGCTCTCAAGACAGAAACATGTTGGGCCGATATACTGTTAGGCGTAAAAGCATCAGGGACACCCCAGAAGTAGTGTGCAACCAATTTATCAGTGAAAGCTTATGCATGAAGGAACCAGGGAGGACTGCATTATCAATGAAGCCTTAAGTCCCATTCTTTGCCATAGAAGGAAATACCAATCAGCCAATCCTTTCCTCAAGAGAAAAAAAAAGCAGTAGAAATTATGAACTAAACAATTATGTTGATGAACAACAATTTCGACCCCTTAGAACAGAAGGCAAAGTGTCACCTTCACAGCAGAGTGAGACTCCTCCAAACTCGAAAGAAACCCATGCGAAAGAAACGGGTTATATTTCTTAGGGCCAGTAGCATCAAGAGCACACGCATCCCAATCATTTGACGAAACCTCAGAGATGGAAGACACAACCGAGAGCGATATCTGCATAGGTCTCGCCTCTGTCGTCGACACATCCTGCACGACAGAATCAGCAGAAGGGAATTAGACAAACCTATTCATTTACTATATCTCGGAAACAGAACTACCGCGAATGTGTCGATATGAAGATTGCCGCCACATCTCATGACTATCGTAGAACATTCCTCGGCGCCTGGCGCTGTCAAAGTATAGTCACCGAGTAAAAGATCAGCGGTTTCTCGATGTGGATGTGGATTTGACATGAATTTTTATTTTTTTTCTTTTTTTCCAGCCAGAGGAAGGAGAAGACAAAAAAAAAGTGGAAAAAAAAGAAAAACCAGAGGAAGGAGAAGACAAAAAAAAAGTGGAAAAAAAATAAAAATTCAATCTAACACAAAAACATTATGTCATCCCTGGAAGCATTAGGGTCTTTAAGAACCTGAGATAACAAAAACAACAGTTAAATTATTTTCCTATCAAATAATACTTGTTTGAGTAAACTTATGTCATCCTACTTTTTATCATACTGGAAAGTCATTGAAATTTCAAGGCTGCTTTTGCCCAATCACGTCCTAGAGAAAGCATGTGACATGTAGTAACACACCCCTCATTCCACCATCACAATGCAAGTACTCTGTCTGAGTTAGAACCACAACTTTTGATAAATATTGCAACTAACGTCTAGCTCGATTCAAATATATCAGAAACAAAAATATGTAAACTATCGAGCACATAAAACAAATTGGCAGGAAATAGGAAGAAAACAATTTTAAATTTCAACAGTGGTCCCTCCTCCACTCACTCAGCAGTCATGGAGGTACAAAGGGATGATCCACCTGAGCAAACTACGACCTTTTGTCCATATGTCGACTTCAGGTTCTTAAAATTTAGTTGACTTCTTGAGCAATGCAAGTTCGAAGTCAAAAGTAGCTTTTCACATATCATCAGTCATGATTAGCTGGCCAAGGATGGTGTCACAAGCTTATATAGTTTTGAGCTACTAAAGATCTAGTACTCACTGCTTGGCAGACATTCGATAAAGTTGACTCTATATCAACCACATTAATTTGCCAGAGTGAATCAAGCATTGCATACTTCTTGTCTTCAAAAGTTTTTACAGCAATCTCTTCTTTGTTTTCTCCCTCTTTCAACTGTTTCAGCTCATCCTGTATTTGAATCAATCGCATAGCACCTACACATTCAAGAAGATATGAGTTTGTTGTCTGTAATAGAAGTTCTACAAGAAGTGAAGGACCTCAAGGCCCGGAGATCATATCAGCATGCATCATTTTCCCAAGATTGAGAGAGAAAAAAGCCTGAAGCTGCCGACACTTTCGACTTTATCCGGTGCCCCTCATCTCGAACCCATTCTGCTAGAAAAAGGACCTTCATTTATTGTCTATCCTTTCCAAGTTCTCTTGCAGCTTTTCGCATGTAAACATAACCAATAGTATGAAGCATGGCTTCGCCAAAAGCTGTGGATGACAACAGTCAATGTCAATGCAAATATCATCAGTGAATCAAAAATAAAGTGAGACTTTAATTGGGCAGAATAATTTCTCTTGATTCCATCATCAAAAAAAGAATGTAGAGAGAGAGAGAGAGAACTAGTGCGACAACAAATTTCTCAAAATAGTTTAGCCAAACAGAAGTGAAAGGAGAATTGTCAATCAACACCCAACCACTTTAGACTGATTCTTTTATTGTTTTGCTTGGCTCGTGATCATCCCTATTCTTCAACTAGCTGTTAATTTACATAGGAATATTGAGGAGAGATGTGTTCTGTCCTATGAAAATAAACAAAGCAATGTGCATCCTACAGGAGCTGCATCAGGAAAAAAATACTGAGGTATGTTGCCGTTTGGAATCATATCAAGTTCGTCCTCTAGCTATTTACATGTGTAAAAGATACAATCCAATGGAACCTTCAGGAGTCTTCACTTTATTATGGACTTGTTCTAGTTCCAGTAACAGTAGAAAACAACGCTGCTCCTCACAAGTAAAACTCGAATTACTAATACATGAAGAAATTCAGATGACACTGAACCTGATCACTCCTTCACCTTCTCACTAAACAATATAGATCTATATTTGAGTATCTGAGAACTTTCGCTGTTCTGGTAAAACATGAACTCCAACTATCACATATTTACATCTGCCAGCTTGACACCATTTCAAGCAAATCCAATTTGAAGAGCAAATACATACGTGCATATATTAGCCGGTCGATGTTGGAAGGGTAATCCTTAATTAAAAGCAATTATTTTACACATATGGCATTTACAGTAGCCAGATGTTGGCTAAACAGAGAGGCAAAGGGAGAAAGTTTAACAAGTACAACATTAATAGCTATTACAAAATCTTCCTAGAAAGGTAATTCCAGTGCTTGATCTAGTCTACTTTATTTGCTTTTGCTTTTTCTCAGGGTGGAGTTTAGATCCTGTGACAATGTATAAGAGATGATTTTGAAAAGGTAGATGGTATCTGATGTCTTAAATTTTATGAATGACATTTCAGTGTTGCCCAATGCATTGACTCTTCCGCACGCAATCATTATCAGATAATTACATTTTAATTTATTGGTTATAGCTCAACATTTGGTCTATGCATTTTGTTCAAATATTGGATAAAGTGATCCGTGCAAGTATGCAACCAAAACGTCCCTCATGAGAGGTAATTCGATATATAAGCACACCCAAGAAGAAGAAGAGTTACCTGCTTTAGAGCGGCGTGTTGCTTCTGATTTTGCCCATTTCACAAACTCTTCTGTTTGACCTACAACGAAAGGCCGAAGGCGATCCTTCAAAATATTTCTAAGGTTTTCCTCCCTTTCATTTTGTAGCGCCTGCACCATAGAAATGGAGAAATAGGTCAAATAAGTTGCATATACTGACAAGTACAGCGGGTGGATTGGGTTTTGGAAGCATTAAAAAATATATCAACGCAGAGGATGGGTTTATGTAGCAGAAATACCTTAACTTTGTCCTGAACTGTCAGCCTACAGACTTCAGGATCTTGGACATTTTGTTCAGCTTCGATCTTTGCTGAGGAGGCCATCGCAAGCTGGCCCACGTAATCTTCAAAGAACGCGATCCCGAAGAGCATGCTGAGGGGTCCACCATGGTGTCCCTGACAAACACAATATAGTTAAGAAATCTAACGGTTGTTTTTCCTTTTTCTTTTTCTTCCTTCTGAGAAATAAACGGGGAAGAAATCAGAAGGAATTTCACATGATCTGGCATAAACGGACATGGAAATCAAATGAATCTAGAGAAAAAGTCCAGATTACAAGGAATGAAAACAGTTACTCATCAGAGATTATCCGCGCCTGAAAGACAATGCATAAACTAAATTCAAGTAATGAAAACTGGCAAATTCATTATATTCGCACAACCTTATTCCCAACCAATTCTGTTGTCATTTAAAGCACCATTTCTTTGCTCTTGGCCCAATTATATTGGAAAGTCTACTACATTCAATTTGAGCTCATTCTCACCAAAAAAGGAAAAAAAACAAAAAAGAAAACAACCAAACATGCACATGATCGATTACCTTAAGGTAATAAGCCTTCTTAATATCAGCCCGAGAAGCATCCGTGCTCACACCGAGGATGCTGTAATACGTGTCCCTCACCATCTCCCGTGCGAGCATGAGAAACACATTAAGAAGAAATCCTCTAGTGGTATTGAAGTGCTCCCTGTAATGTCTTAACTCTAGGCAGAAAATTTGTCCTATTCATTTACCTTTGTGTTCAAATTGGTAGGGTACTCCATATGTTCAAACCCCTGGTCTCGCCTTTGACAAATGATCTGATGACCGTTTGACGCCTGAGGAACTTGGCGCGTTTTCGAACTTAAGGTATATAAGACACGTTCCTCTCTACCGACGAAACCTCCCCTCGCGGCAACAGATCACGGCCTCACAACTCGCAAGAAACAGAGACGATTTAGGCCTTACCAGGAAGAAGGCACAACACCACCACCAACCGCCGGATTAGGGCCGCCGGAATCACTCGCGTGCTTTAGCTCCGATCGGATTCTCGCTCGTTGGCTGTTCGTAAAATTCTGCACGTGTCAACGAACGTGCTGAACAAGTAATATAATGATGAGAAGAGCATCGTCCCACAGAGATTGATGACAATAAATCAATTAAATATTAAAAATAGACTAATTCTAAAATTTATCTAACAGAGCAAAATAGAATTGAGAATAAATAAAATTTGACAATTTTTAAAAATGAAATTTTATAAACTAAAGGCAGATAATCAATCAAGATAAAATATGTTAAAGCATCCGATTTCACCATAACCACTAGATATGGATTTCAGATCATTATGCATACAAGAACAATATCAAACATGTAATAGCGGAATTTCCTAGTCTATTTACTATCCTATCTCTAGGTATAGCGAACCTACTCAGTTTATCAATTCACTATATTTCTATGTGAATTTAAATAAACATAAGTGTATTAAAATCTGTGAATATTCCCGGTTTACAATGAATTTCTTGGATCACCTTATATTTCACCGAAGGCTACACAAATAACATGGTATATTTCTATCTACATTTAATTCATGGTTATATATTATAATGAGCAATTGCATATTATCACTTCTCAGTCTCAAACATGCACATTAGATCATTCAAGTGATGACCAGTCATTTAAAGGCATTAAGCACAATAATATATAACTCACACAAACAAAATTACTTGCAAAGCATGAAATTCATATCATCATGGTTAGGCCACATCATAGCTTTAACAAAGAAAATTAAAACATAATAGAAGAAGAAACGAAAATATAAATTAAACCAAACATCTTAAATCAAAGAACAAGAATTATGTCACCACTTTTGTCTTCTCTTCAAAATACTTGAAAACCTCTCAAAACACTGAAAATAAAAAACAATCTAAAAAAAAAAACTCGCTATTTCCCCAAGTTATCCTATTTATATTATAACATCCAAGACTCCTCTCACAAGGTAATTACTTCTTTTTCGCATAAAATTAGGGAATAAATTATAGAATTCCCAATGTAATATCCACATTTTAACTCTTCTCTGAGTAGCATATTCCTTTCCTTCTTTTTGCGATATTTTCCCTATTTTCTCCATATCTCAATATTCTATATAAACAAGGAAAAATTAAGTAAATAAAAGGAAATCAAAATATATTCTAACAAATATTGCATTACTTATTGCCCAGAGTAGATAAAATAATTCTATTTTTATAGAGTTATCACTCGCTCTCGGAGAGGATCTTTCGAGCTCTCTCTCTCTCTCTCCCCTTCCTTCCTCTTTTTCTCGGGTTTACTCCAAGCACCCTAGATATCTCTCATTCGGTTGAACCTGCATCGAATGGAAATCGGGATTGCTATCTGTCCACGCGTATAGAGCACATAACAGAGGATGGTCAGGAAACATGCAATTGGGTATAGTAGATTTGCGCCCATCTGATCCGGCTTTCAAAAAATTTAAAGGTACACTTCCGTGCATCGGCGCGCACATGCTATCGTATAGGGCTATTACACGCCGTACCAATGTTTTAATTGGAATCAGAGATGACGTCAATCCTGTATCTTAAATGAATACAACAAGAAGTGAACATATACAGAGGTCAAGAGTAATTTAAAAAAGTGACATTACTTTATGAGCCATAAGATCCCCACGCCGGAACGCTTTGGTTCCCTTCTTCTTCCTACCTCCAAAGCAAGAGCATCCCATGATATATCAAGTCATACCAAAACGTCACAACTTGCAAGTTGCGACCCTGGCCCAAAAATTACTCTCGCCTCTTTTTGCATTTTGATGCGAAGTTTCTCCAAAGCTTCCTCTCTAATGGCATTTATATACAATGGACCGCGGCTCTCATTCCTAGGCGTCTCCTTGAGGTTGCATTGCATTGGCGTTGTTTCGAGAATTTTCAAGAGAAGCCGATCATCCTCAATCGTGCACCAGAGAACTAATATTGACGTAGATTCATTAAACTTGCATGTTTAATTCCATGATGCCTCAGTCAATCGCATACGTTTAGGATTTTTCTTGTGCTTAATCTTGCTATTAGCCGAGCATGTACCTTTAGTTTCAATTTCAATTTCATTGAGTTAGATATGCATGTTAGATAATCGCTAAGGACTGATGTTTACCATGGATGAATGAAGTTCAAAGTTACTGGAAATTTGTTGAATAATGACGAGCAAGGTTGAATGTTGCTTGAAAGTGCTGGAAATTAGCTTCTTGTTATTTTTTGGTCAGACTGGAAATTAGCTTAGTTTCAAGTTTGATCGTGTTTGTGAAATCTGAAATTTGGAGTTGATTTGACCTCTGTTCATTCTCCGATTTTTAGAAATTTTAAAAATCTTCGTGAGATATCTCTATAAATATGTATTAAGATCTTTGCAATGATATTATTTGCGTAAAAATCCGATGTTGTTTGATCAGTAATCTTGCATCCGCAAAGTAGCGAAAACTTTTTGCGCTTAACATAAAAATTGGATTTCAGTTCTTTTCAGACTTTGTTTCACAAATTTAGCATAGTTAGAGGTCTTTTATGCAAAAATTCAAAACTAAAAAGTTGTTCGTTGGGGTCTAAAATAGTAGACTGGAAAGTTGGAGGACTTGTTAGCAAATTTAGTGGGCCAATTTGGCCAAAAATCGGACAAGGTCAGTTTTGGCCTAAAAAACAGAGTATACAAATTTTTTTTTTTTGGACGAAAATCAGATTTCCATTCAAACATTAAACAGTGGAATACAAGAGTGAAGATGACCAGCGTCAATACAAAATAAATCCCAAAGGGCTTGGGGCGGTCTAGACATCCAGTTGGATGGAAGCGTCCCTTTACGATTATTTTTGGCTATCCAATCTGATGCTCGATTTGACTCGCGCTGACAGTGGACTAGAGAAACCTTCTTTAATCGGGAGAGTAAGCTGTTGCATTCTTCAAACAGGCTCCTCAAAGCCCATGGGCTCAAAGATGGGTCCAAGGTA
Organism: Syzygium grande; assembly: GCA_024733475.1. Lineage (NCBI taxonomy): Eukaryota > Viridiplantae > Streptophyta > Magnoliopsida > Myrtales > Myrtaceae > Syzygium > Syzygium grande. The sequence goes on from JAMXDD010000009.1 coordinate 31,861,223, forward strand.
TATTGTATTGCCTCAACGCTATCAGACAGAACGCAGAGTTCCAGAACCTGCCTGCTTGCGTCGCGACCTCTCCTGTCAAACAGCGAAGTGCTTCCTTCACTGCAACAGCTTCAATTTCCAGCGAGGATGAAGCAGACGCAGCTCTAGCAAATCCCACAATACATACTCCTCCGTGATCCCTGCAAACCCCAGCCACCGATCCCTCTATATCCCCATCGATCCGCGACCCGTCTACGTTAAATTTCCAACTTCCTGGTTCTGGGCACGTCCATTGCTCTGGTTTGGATTTTCGCCGCCAGCTTCGCGACACAGGTAAGTTTTGGTCCCTGTAGCTACCGCTTAAACTAATTGCTTCGTCAACTATTGCTCCCGATCTTGGGCTGATATGGTGGAAAACCCAGGCATTCCTTGCCTTCAGTTGCCGGAGAATTTCGCAAGCACCTCACGGCCGGGCCCATTCGCTCGTGATGTTGGTAAGGGATTCATCGAACCATTTATCCATTCTTGTTAAGATTGCTGGTGATGCATCCATTCGAAGCCTTGGATCTGACCAAATGATTTTTGTCCAGCTACAATGGCCGAATAAGTGTTCTGTCGTTTCTGGGTGTTCCCGACAGATTGGGCATAAAGGATCGGGTAAGGCCTTTCTTCTGTATAAATTTTCCGAAGTAGGCAGAGCATTGTGACACATACCCCACAGGAAGAAACGGATTTTTGGCTCGTTTTGTAGTTTCCATATCTTTGTCCATAGTGAGCGGGGTTGGTGGTAAGAGGATGATGCTAGATCTGTATTTAGCGTAGTTGGCACAGCTCGTAGCTTGGAATAGCCCTGTTTTACCGAATATTCCCCTGATGAATTTCCTGTCCAAATTTGTCTGTCCTTGTTCGGGATTGGCTCTACCCGCATGGCCATAATTTCGCTCACTAGTTCCCCTTGAAACAACCTTTGTAACTGATTAACGTCCCATGATTTTGTCTCCTGGTTGATCAGTTCTGCGACTATTTGTGGGTCGTCTCGGTTTGCAGGACCGCCTATTAATCCCCGTTCCAGCCATATATCCTCTCTGATGTTAATGCATTCTCCATTCCCGACCAGCCATTTCACATATGGGCTTATGGCATCTCTACCCATTAGTAAACTTTGCCACCCCCATGAGGGGCGGGATCCCTTTGTAGCTTTCCATAGGTTTCCGTTGGGGAAGTAAATCCCTTTCATAAGCTAACTCCACAATCTTTGTCGGGTCTTGGATAAGTCTCCATGCTTGCTTTCCTAGCATAGCTTTATTATAAGTGACTAGATCCTTAAAGCCCAATCCGCCATCTATTTTCCTTTCTTTGAGAATTTCCCATTTTTTCCAATTGGATACCCGATTTAGATGAATTTGTTTCCACCCGAAGGAGGCTATTTTTGCTCAATTGCCTTGCACAATCGAAATGGGGATTTTGAATATGGACATAGCATATTGGGGAAGAGCTTGTACCACTGTTTTGATTAAGATCTCCTTGCCTGCCTTTGAGAGCAGCTTTTCCTTCCAGCCTTCCAACTTTATGTTTACCCTTGCTAGTATCCAGGCGAACATTTGTTTTTTTGTTTGTCCCCAGTCTGATGGAATGCCTAGATATTTCCCAGTTTTCTCCATGATTGGTACTCTTAGTTGAGACGCCATATTGCTTTTGAGGATTTGCGGGTAGCCCGCGCTACAGAAGATCCCGGATTTGTTTAGGTTGATTGCTTGTCCCGATGCGAAACAGTATTGGTTTAAGATATTGGCCAGATTTTGACATTCACCTATATTCCCATCCAGGAAGAAGATAGCATCATCAGCGAATAACAGGTGTGACAAAGTAGGGTAGTTCCTGTTTAGTTTGATGCCTTTCAAATTCCCATCATCTATTGCTTTTCTTAGTAGGGACGATAGCATGTTCGCCATGATTATAAACAAGTAAGGAGATAGTGGGTCGCCTTGTCTAATTCCCCGAGTCGGTTGGAAATACTGTAAAGGTTCTCCGTTCACTTTTACACTGAGTGTAACCGAGGAGATACACTCTTTCACCAGCGACACCCACTCTTCGCAAAAGCCCATTTTCTTCATGCTAGCACAAAGGAAGTCCCACTCAACTCTATCGTAAGCTTTTTGCATGTCCAGCTTTAGGATTGCCAGGAACTTCTTCTTTCTCTCCCGAACTCTTAACTGATGAAGGATCTCCTGAACTATAAAAATGTTATCTTGAATTTGTCTCCCACTCACGAAGGCGCTTTGTTCTATTGCTATGAGATTTGGGAGCCAGGGCTTAAGACGATTGGCCATCACCTTAGAGATGATCTTGTAGCTGAAGTTGCAAAGGCTGATAGGTCTGAATTGTGTAATGCATTCTGGGGTTGTTGCTTTTGGGATAAGCACGATGTGTGTTTTGTTAAGCTCTGTGTCGAGGTGTCCTGATTGGAAGAAGGAGCTGACTAGTTCATGTAAATCATGCTTTAATTCCTCCCAGTGATGCTGGTAGAATAGGCCATTCATCCCGTCGGGTCCCGGGGCCTTTGTAGCTCCTTCTTTGAAAGGTAGCTTGTTTTACTTCTTCTAAGGTGACCGGTGACATCAAAGCAACACTCATTTCTCCTTGGCTAGGAAAGGAACATTGGTCTAGAATTGGAGTGAAGTTCCTAGTACCCATTGTCTTAAACAAGGAGTCATAGTAATCGGCAATGTCTTTGGCTAATAACTTTGGGGTCCCTACACCAATTATCATCAATTTTCAGCATTGAAATTTTGTTCTTTTTGTCTTCTTTGGACCGTAGCTGCGTGGAAGTATTTTGTGTTTTGTCTCCCACTTAATCCAATTTATGCGAACGCATACTCGAGATTGCTCTTCTTGTTGCCATAATTTCTGTATTTGCAATTTGATATCCTGCGTTTCTTTTTCTGTTTGTAGCTCCATTACTTTGTATTTGTAAGGATCGTAAGTCTTCTCTTTAGGGTCTCGATCTGGTTGTGGGCATTGGAGAATTTCTGCTTACTCCATACTTTTTAAGGCTTGGTGGTCTTCTTCAATTTTCTCCAACTGTGCCGGGTTGTCTTCAGTTCACCCCAAACTACTTTCACCAGCTCCTTGCACTCTGTATCGGCTAGCCAATAAGCCTCGAGCGTGAATTCTTTTTCCTTTTAATCATTTTGGTTGAAGGGACAATAGGGTGGACTATGATCGGATCCTATTGCGAACCCAATGCAAAGGCTTCCGCATTTGGGAAACTCACTCTCCGGCTTATATTGCATAGGGCCCTATCTAACCTTTCCTTTTAATTGCACTTCCTTCCCTATTGTTGGCCCAAGTGAATGCGCATCCCTTGCTTTCAATATCCATGAGTGAACATCTGTTTAAGCAACCTTGAAATTCTACTAGTCCGTAGTAATCCGCTCCATTACCCCAGTTTTTTCCCAATGGTACAAGATCTCATTAAAGTCCCCACACATAACCAAGGGAGGTGATTAGCTGCACTTATCTCTTGCAAATGGCTCCATAATCGAGCCTTTCACCGGAAGCTTGTGGGCGTGCGCGGGAAGGTGATGCGCATGAGAGTTCCACTTCCTTGATCCACCGCAAAGCAAGTTAATTACTTCTCTTGATGAATCTTCCACGATCATCGACGCGTCTTCGTTCCACATCACTGCCAGACCCCTGCAATCCCTACCGGATCGATAGTCTCTATATTTTGGAAATTGGTTCTCCTCTTCACTCTGTCAACAACTGCACTCTTATTTTAAGTTTCCATAAGGAAGACTAAACCAGGCCTTTCTTGAGCCACTATGGCTCGAGATCTTCGGACTATCGGGGGATTATGACCCACGACAATTCCAGCTCAAAAGTTTCATATAATCCCCGGTGGCTTATTAGGGCTAGCCACCAGAGCCCATTCATTGCTTCCCTCTACCACCCTGATCGGGGCATCGAGGAGAGTCTCCTCATTGAAGGAGGGGTAAAGAATCTGACATAATCCTTGCTGGTTGAATCTTTTCTCTTTCCTTGATGCTGCCACTTTCTTAAAAGGTTTCATACCTTTCTTCACCTTTCCAGGGTGCTTCGAATTTTCCCCTTTTTTCTTCGATCTAGACAAAAGCTTCTGGGAATCTTGGTTTGTGCAATCAATTTGATTTTCGGTAGATAATCCAGCAGGTGGGGAGCTCGTAATTGGACACTCCTCTCGGGGTATGTCTTCAATTAGTCCAGCAATAGCCTTGCCTTTTGATGTAGATGTTGCAAGCTCTCTAAGGGTGAGCTCTCTTTGAGTTTCCGGGACTATCTCATCTTCCTCAGGGATAGGAATATTCTTGCAGTAGAAGGTCTTCCAAAATGGGCTAGATTCTCGTACTTCCGCTCTCAACCATTGCCCAAATTTGCCCCTACTGTTTTTATGAAGGCCTGATTCTTCAAAGGGAACTTCCTTGCAATAAGATGCATAGTGCCCTATCCTCCCGCACGAATAGTCGAAGTGCGGGAGTCTCTCATATTTAAAATCCACCCAAATTTTCTTATGCTCCAGATCTACTAAGGTACCTGTCTTTAAGGGATTAGATAGATTCAAGAGTACTCTTGCTTTACAGCTTTTATTAGGACCTCCTCCTCTTGAGTCTAGTTTCACTTCTAGAACTTGCCGATCTTTCTTGCCACTTCCCGAGCCACTTCTTCTATTAACCTCCCTCGGGGGATACCTGCTAGTTGAACCCAGAAGGCGCAGTGCATGAATTCGTAGCAGTGGTCAGGGGTATCCGGAAGAGCTTGCTGGAGGACTAGTAAGTTACTCGAAAAGGACCAAGGGCCTGAATCCAAAATTCTCTGCTTTTCCTCTAGAGCAGTAAAAGAAAAGGAGAAGAATCCCGGTTCAATGAGCTCACATTCTATTTGGTCCGTTTTCCATGATCTCTTCATTGTGTTTAGGAAAGCTTGAAAATTGACATACGGCTTCGAGTACAATTTCCCGTACAAAGTTAATGCACATTCTTGTTGTTTTTCTACAGGGATGTCGCCTTTTAACAGCACAAGGTCATCTACTGACCAGAGATCTCCCAGTTCTCTACACAGGGCAGCCACCCGAGCTGCATTATCAGCTTCCTCTTCCATAGATACTGGAGAATAGTGTCACACTATCCTGTTCTGAGGGAGACACTAGCCATCAAGACGCCAGAACGGTCCCCATTCCTTTGAGCAAGACTAAGCTGTCCTTTAGAGGTAGTGGCATGAAGATCTTTGGGTTCCCCTGAAAGCAAAACTTAACTGGACTTGAGAATGACCAGCCTTAGGCGCTGGCTTTTGTCCCTTCTATTTCAGAACTGAAATTATTGAAATAACGTAATCCTTGCCCTGGGTTGAGAGCGCTTCCCTTTCAGGGAAGCAGAAATGCGAGAGGGCGGATGTCTATCTGCGAAGGGGGAGCTCGACGAACCTCGAATCACCATGATCCTGCTCCATGGCGTGGAAATCGACCGAACGCAAGGAGACGGGACCCAAGACACAGCTTCCCACGCCTCGAAGGGAAAACGTTGACAATGGGAAGGAGCGTGATTAGGGCAAGATTAAGAGAAGGTTTTCCGGATAGGAATAGCGGGGGAGAGGAGCGAAAGGGTTTGCTCCCTATAGATTTGGAGATGAACTGTAGTGAGAGGGGGAAACCATTGTAGGGTTTGGGGGATAGCTATCACCATTGGGATAGGGAAGGAGCTCCTCTACGGAGAGATATAGAGAGCATGTCTCCAGAGTATACAATTGAGTCCCTGGAAAAAGATTGCAATGTTAGCATAGTTCAAGGACTTATTTGAAAAAAAATTTAAAACTTGAAAGTTGTTAGGGACAGAGCCAACTTCAAAAAAAAATTTCAGGCAGTTCTGACCAAGTTGATATTTTTGCGTATTTTCAAAGTTCCAGCGTCGAACCGAGTCTAAATAAGGAGCAAATGTAAACCGGGTCAATTTCAAGTCAATTGAGTCCGAACCAGGTCAAGTAGTATAATGACAATTAAACTACACACTTCAATCTTTCCAATGATGCTTGAATCATTCAATAGGTAGATCATTAAGGCACTCAAATTAGTCGAAACAAAATTGTCCAGAATCAGTTAATAATTGGAGAAGTGATCCAATTTGGCTCACTCAATCTATTGATGATTGTTCAAGGTCATTTGGTCAAAATGCATGCTTAGTTAGCCTTTGTATGTGATTTCTAAATGAATGATTTAGGCTCATGATATGTGTATATCGTCGGGTTGGTTCAAGGGGTGAAATTATCCTTAATTTGCTATTAATCGATATTGGCCTAGCGCTTTATAGAACATAAGTGGGGGTTGATTATTGTTAAAGAAGGAATGGAGTCCGCTTTTCCATGATTGGTTTAAGAAAGTTTGAAAATTGCAAGATTAAGTTAATGCACATTCTTGTTGTTTTTCTGTTGTGGATGTCGCTTTTTAACAAAGACAAGGATTCACCCAGTAGGGAGCAGCCACCCGAAAGCCGCATTTGCTTCCTTCCATAGATTTGGAGATGTAACACTATCCTCGCTCTCAGGAGACACTAGCCATCAAGACGGGGAATTTCCCCATTCTTTTGAGCAAGACTAAGCTGGTTTAGGGAGTGGCATGAAATTTTTGGGTTCCCCGAAAGCAAAACTTAATCGACTTGAGAATGACCAGCCTTAGGCGCTGGCTTTGGTCCCTTCGCTTTAACTGAAATTATTGAAATAACGAATGTTGCCTCGAGTTGAGAGCTTTCAGGGAAAAAATTTAAAACTTGAAAGTTGTTAGGGGGGGACAGGAGCCAACTTCAAGTAAAATTTCAGGCGGGGGAGAGTTCTGACCAAATTGATATTTTTGCGTATTTTCAAAGTTCAATGTTAGCGTCAGGAACCGAAAAGTCTAAATAAGGGAATGAGTGTCGGCTCCGGGTCAATTTCAAGTCAAATGAGTCCGAACCAGGTCAAGTAGTATAATGACAATTAAACTACACACTTCAATCTTTCCAATGATGCTTGAATCATTCAATAGGTAGATCATTAAGGCACTCAAATTAGTCGAAACAAAATTGTCCAGAATCAGTTAATAATTGGAGAAGTGATCCAATTTGGCTCACTCAATTGATTGATGATTGTTCAAGGTCATTTGGTCAAAATGCATGCTTAGTTAGCCTTTGTATGTGATTTCTAAATGAATGATTTAGGCTTGCGATATGTGTATCGTCGGGTTGGTTCGCGGGTGAAATTATCCTTAATTTGCTATTAACGATATTGGCCTAGCGCTTTGTGAACATAAGTGGGGGTTGATTATTGTTAATCTCAACCGATGAACTCGTAGTGTATTAGGAGGTGGCTTGGGACAATCGAATTTGTATGATTAGTTCTAAGACCGATTTCGAAGCAATCAGATGACAATTTGACGTGAACATTGTCGCGACCCTCTTTTTCTGTTTGGAGGGGGGGTGTGGAAAGGAAAGGGTTTAGGGGTATTGCTCAAAAGGCGGGCCAATGGTCCATCGATCTCGGCATGAACTCTCCCAAGCCCATATCACGCATGACGTTGAATTTCATTTTAAGTTCTCAACAACCGAAACATTTCGAGGAATCGCCACTAAACTATTGAGGTCGGCTAGAAAGCAATCAAGATGCGAGAATGTCATCTCGATTCCTATGCGACCAGAGATTCTAGGGTCGGGAAGTTGTTTACGCTAACATTTATATAAGCGCCCTTTCGGTACCACTAACTTAAACGATATTATCAAAGCGGTCATGTGATCTTGACTACCAAATGTAATTCCAAGGTGTCAAAGCCACTAAGGGCACGAATTATTAATAAAGGTTAGTAAAAATAAAAGGCGCGTGTCGCGTGTGACGTTCTGAGCGTCACATAGCCTCTCTCATTTCGTCTCACACCGTTCTCTCTCACTGTCGCTCATCACTCAAGCTCCTCTATCCTCGACCGTGAGTTCATCGCTTCAGAACTGTGCTCGACCATGCCCGTCGCCGCCTCTCGCTTTTGTATGATTTTCCCTTTTCGCTAATCGTTTCCTTGTACACCAAACTGGATTCTTGGGGCACCCGCACCACAGGATAAAATTCTGAAAAGCAAAATAAGGATCCGGTTCTTAGAGGACACTTGAGATATGAAAAAGCAGGAAAAGTTGTTAAAAAGAAGGAAAAAAAAATCAGCCAATCCCGGTCCAACCTGAGAATTGAACCGGGACCGACCGATCCGGTCGTGAACCGACCTTGTCCAGTCCAGTTCTCTTCTCGATATCAGGGTGGGTTTTCATAAATAAATAGCTAGCGAATTTCTTTGTCTTCTCGTCTGTAAACTTAAAAAATTACCTTGAATTCTTTTAGTTCCTACTAGACCTTTTTTTTCTTTTTGCTCAAATATTTCCTACTCACCTATTTCATAGATAATTATTATTTTTATATGCATAATTTACTTAATTACGCGCTAAGCGCTGGTGTTATCCCCTATTATTTGATTAAGTGTATGAACGATGACAATTGATATATGTTATCAGCTCCGACCTCCATAGGCACCAATCGGTGGGTTTTTCCTCCCCTGTTTTCTTCTCGTACCGTTGCCCATCCTCCGTCTAGGGTTTCCTGCCTCAATCGATCTTCTTCTTCTTCTCTCTTCTTCCCTCTTTCGCTTTCTCCGGTCTCGTCCGCCCCCTCGCATCACCGCTAAACCCTAAGGCTCGGGCAATGGCGGACTCGACCGGACCCGACAGGACACGGAGGTGAAGCTCCCGCGTCCCACCCGGGTCAAGAACAAGACCGCCCCACCCAAATCCAGATCATCGCTGGAGGTAAACCTCCGGGAGGCCCGCGAGCGCCGTGGAGGTGGAAATCCTACCGGGGTAAGATCAACGATCACACCTACCGCACTACCGGGCCCCGAAGCGCAAGGAGTTCGAGAGACCTCATCCGCCACGCCCGGCGGAACGCCGGCTGGCGGGGTCCGGTACGCCAAAGGGGGCGCCCTGGCGATTTCCAACCGGCGCTACGGCCCGGGGCGCGCCGAGGTCGATTATCGCAACCGCACCGTGGTTGAAGTCACACGGGACATGGAGATGAAGAACAAGTTCATAAATCACGCCCGAATGTGTGGGACCGCGCGGTATCCTGCTTGCCGAGGGTCGATCGGCTGTGGTATAAATATATACACATGGAGGAGAAGCTGGGCAATCTAGCGGGCGCAAGGCAGATTTTCAAGAGGTGGATGAATTGGATGCCTGACCAGCAAGGTTGGTTGTCTTATATTAAGTTTGAGCTCAGGTACAATGAGGTTGAGCGCGCGAAGGGAATTCACGAGGGATTCATGCGGTGCCATCCTAAGGTCAGTGCTTGGATTAAGTATGCGAAATTCGAAATGAAGAATGGCGAGGTTGCTAGAGCTAGGCATGTGTATGAGAGAGGGGTGGAGAAATTTGCTGATGATGACGAAGCAGAGATGTTGTTCGTGGCATTTGCAGAATTTGAGGAGCGTTGTAAGGAGAGCAGAGAGGTCGAGATGCATATATAAGTTTGCGCTAGATGATATTCGAAAGGAAGGGCAGAGGATTTGTATAGAAAGTTTGTAGCTTTTGAAAAGCAGTATGGAGATAGGGAAGGGATTGAGGATGCTATTGTGGGTAAGAGGAGATTTCAGTATGAGGACGAGGTCAGAAAGAATCCGTCGAATTATGATTCATGGTTCGATTACATTTGCTCGGAAGAAAGTGTGGGCAATAAAGAGAGGGTTAGGGAGATTTATGAGCGTGCAATTGCCAATGTGCCACTCGCTGAGGAGAAGCAGTACTGGCAACGTTATATCTATTTGTGGTGGGTATACATTTGTGAAATGCATACGCTCATATTTACTCTCGAGATGAAATATGCCTCATGGTGTTTCTATTGGTGTTTCAGGATTATTGATGCATTGTATGAAGAGCTTGATGCTGAAGATATGGAGCGTACATGGGATGCATACGGGTATGTATGTACTTGTGTTGTGGAAGTTGCATTTTTTCGCCTTTTTGACAAGGGTGGGATCTACCTCACATCCTCACTGTTTTTGTTTTCAAGAGAATCGGATTGGAGAATTTGTTTTTTTTGTACCAACTTTCCTATTTATGCTAAGGAGTCATAAAAAAAATGGTTCGATGATCATGCTACGCTATAGATGATTGCTATATTTGTTTCTAAGCTCATGTATATCTGATGTCTTGGGAGAGTTGATGCTACATAGGACCAAGGAGTACGGGTTCTTTACATCTTGATCTAATTGCTTGTTGCCCTTAAGTAGTTGATTTTCATTCCCTAGTTGGATGTGATTAATATGGTAAATAAGCGAGAAGGGAAGGGAAAAAGCTCTAGTTCCGTACTGAATTCCTTCAAATCTGCAATTAATTGTGATATTAACATTTAGCAAGGATTTCTGGTCTGTGACTTTTGGATGAAAGCTCTAGCAGTCTCTACAGTAGGTTTGAATAGTAACTTTAGTAGTCTCTATGTGCTGTCGTGTTCCCATGACTATCCTCTTTGACCATTTCATATTTTTCTTGAGTAGGGGTTAATTGAGTTGGATGTTCTTTTTTGAACAGGTAAAATGTGAATTTGTCAATGTTACAAGGTGGAAAGTCGCCATCTCTGGGGATTATATGAGCTGACTGCTAGCTTATTCCATTATTGGCTGTGACCTCCTCTCACCTAGAGCTTGCTTGATTTTCGTCCTTTCATGATGTGTGCTCACCACCCGTTTGCTGATATGCCTCTTAGACATAGCTATGAAATATATCATGATTTTTATTCAATTTGAGGATGGGTTCATGTAAGCAATTGGTTTGCTAGCATTCGAATTTGATTCTATGTTACGCTTAAATGTTATTGAGACCAAATTTGACGCTATTCTTCCATTTCTTTGTTTATGTATATCTCGGTGGTTTGCCATGGCAAACGGCGTTGAGCATGTGGTCTGGATTTATCTTTCTCAACTTTTTTATTTTTTGGGGAGGCCAATCCCTCAAGGTAAGACATACTCATGCTTTGTCAATTATTGCCTAGAACTCTGTTGGGATCATGTTCGGTAGAGGATTTAGTCCCGCAAGTTTGCTTGCTGCTGTCCATTGTCTATGACTTGTTTCCTGTTAGGAATTGTTAAAATCTGCTTGAAGTTCATTGGAACTTGCTAGAATTCTTGGAAGTTGTTAAGGTCTTGGTTAATAGAGATATTTGAAACTGATTTTAAGTCAGTCTAGGCTGGGAGGATGGCTTGGGGAGCTAATTGATCAATAGAATGATATTAACAGAACTTGCGTTTTTCTAAGTCCAAAGTGAGTCACCGAGTTTAGATGGGTGATTAGGCTTAGTAAGCCTCAAAATCTTGCAAAGCCGTTAATTAATGAAATGATCCTGACATCCTGAGCTTCGACTAGATAGGTCGCACGTAGAAAATGAAAACCATTTGCCAGGTAAGAATGTACGCATGACCTGAACATGAAATCTGGGAAAACTGGTTGAGAATGTGTGATAATCTGTTCCTGACCGACCTTTGTTTGTTCCATGATTTTTATGATTTTCTGTGTTTGAAATTTCGAGATGTGTTCTTCATGAAAGTTGTGAGTGAGATCTTAAGCTTTCCCATGATATAAAATTCATTAGAATTGAGTCTCTTTTGGCTGCTCAAAGGTATGATCACTATGCCGAAATATTTCCGCATTTGGATCTGGGAAATTGCTTCCATGAGCATCCAAGCGCCAAATGTATTTTGCAATTTTGATGAAATTGAGGTCCTTTGCAAAAACTCAAAACTAAAAAGTTGTTTATTAGGGTCTTAATTTGTAAATTGGAATGTTTGAGGACCTAATAACAACATTTGCTGGGCCAATTTGGCAGAAATTTCGGATAAGGTCAATCTAGCCTTTAAAATTGTTTTCAATTGAGTTCTGGGAATAAATGGAATTACTGGGAAAAATCAAGGGATTTTTAGCTAAATGTTAAAACTTGAAAGTTGTTCAGCACACGTTTTCCTAACTCCCTATAAAATTTGACGCATTTTTGATGTCGTGTGATATTTTTCGCGCATTTTTTCAAGTTACGGGCCGAAATAGAGTTGAGTATGGGGTATCCAGGTTAAGTATATTTTTTTTTTTCGGATAAATGGGGTTTTAGAAACGGTCCAAATGGTCTTCAAGAACTTTGAACTGCGTATCATAAGCTTTCTAATGACACTTGAACCGTGTCAATAGGACTTTGTTTGATAAGCCAATTGGGTCTAAACAGAAATATAAACTTTAATTGAATAAGTGATCTTCAAGAGGCTCACTTCCCTTGTATGATTAATTTAGAAACAAGGGCCTAAGTGCATGCTTAATTTGTTTACGTACTCGTGTTTGTTAGATGAATGATTAGGCGCGATGGATGTTCGCAGGTAGTTATGGCGTAATATTAGAATCAAATTTAGGGGTTAAGCTATATCCGTCATCATTTTGTGAATGAAAAATGTGGCCGATTATCATTAATTATCAATCAATTAATCGTAGTAATTAGGAATGGGGGTAATTGAAACGCATGGAAGGCAATCCAAGGCCATTCCATTGATTGATTGTTTTGAATAGTTGCATGTGATTTAATGAATGAATGTGAATGAATGCAAACCGATAGCATGGATGTTGGCCATGCGAGATGATCCAAGGAGGAGGTGGTCAAAGCTCTTGAGCACGATGGCAAAAGATTGATGTCCAATCCAGTCTTAACCGCTTGTAATAGCTAGCTTAGTTTAATTAATAAACAAGATCAGCTTAGGTTATAATAAAATTGGTTATTTTGAAGATGACTACACATCTAAAAAGAACCAATTTTAGTCTTCAGGATAGTTGTCCAATAATGAATAAGGGAAATGTGGATCATTGTTAGCCTTAATATTACTCGGTAGTGAATTAACTACGCACTTTGTATCTAATGATCGGAATTGATGACCTTAATTTGGACAAGTGAAAACATATGGCTCATCGCAGCTCAGCCATGAGTGGGACCTATTTCCTTGCCTAGGATATGTTTAGACTTCTAGGTTCACTTTGAGCTTTGTAGTAAGTCCTTGAGAATTTTGTAGATGGAGATTAAAGACTGATGTCCAGTCCGGTCTTAATTTGTAAAATTCATTTGTCACTCGACCATGTCTGGAGTTTTCAATTCGTTTTGTAATAATTACTCGACGAGTTGCGGGTTTTTCTTTATCGCACTTAGAATAACTCTTCTTTCAACACCGAATACATTGAGTATTTGCTTTTTGTACCGTTTTTAAATACATTATTTGTTTTTCTTTATTAGACTAAGATAGGTTTAGTTTAGAATCTTAAATGGAAAAATACAAAAACAAGATGCATGGACATTATTGGTTCAAGACTTTTGGCATGAAAATGATAAAAAGAAATCCATGGCCATGTAAGTAAGTACCGAAAGGGTGTTAGTGGAGACAGTAATGTAAGTAAGTCCCTGTATATGGTTATCTCTGGTTCCATTGAAATCGAAATGAAGTGCTCACATTTCGATTGGATATTCTAGTCGGCACCTGGCAAAAACCTAGTGGCAACTACAAAGTGGCCATTGAGAACAAAATTCTGCACTACCACATTAAGGACGCCACTATGTCACCATAATATTATTTTCTTTTCCTCTTTCTTCTTTCATTCTTTGGGTGAGATTAGGGTTTTTCTCACGACCTCGAATGTATTGACTTTAGAGTGATAAAAAGACATCTGAATGGAACTCCACACCATGGAAAATGACTTTCGGTTGCATATGCCGTAAAAACATAATAAACCCGAAAATAGTTCAAGGACTGTAGAGCACACGACATTATGAGAAAAATGGGTTTCTATGTCTCCTGGTATGAAACAAAGTGTTCCTATCAGCGTTCCATTGCAGGAGATCGGATATTGAGACAATGCTGAAATGAATACAAGAAAAAAAGTGGAGCGAAGCATTTTCATGATGGAATGGAGATTCGTCCATTTAATCGCTCGTCACAGAATTTTAATTAGATGGTAAATAGCTTATAGGAGCGGAACACTAGCTTCCTCTGCAAAAGTTTCAGGCAATAAATAAAAGGAATAGTGAGTATTGTAGTGCACTTAGAAACCAAGCCGCCTTTCCTGCGTAGTGGTTTCCAATTAAAAACTGCATCAACTCCAACAATCCCAGTCTGATCTAAGATATTTGGTTTGGGTAAATGTTATAATATCGATAATGTGATTTCACATTCGGTGTATTATTGCCAACATTAATTTATTTCATTGACATTTTATTGAGCGCATTAAGGTGCATAATAACAATAGTGATTGCCCAATTTTAAAGAATTATTTTGATGGAAGAAGATATCTATAACTAAGGGTATGTTTGGAGATATTGGAAAATACACGAGAGGGCAATTGGCTAAAAGTATCTATTTACAAGTATTTGGTTTGCGACTTCATTAATAGCTAGAGGCTAGTATAGAATTCTTCAAGTTTTGGCAATAGGTTCTGATTATGCATGGTTTTTGTTTATCCATCAAAATAAGACTTTAGTCTTCCGCTAAGTTTATATTATAACAGTTGGTCTCAGACCGTGTTTATATCTCTGCCTTGATGATTTTTCATGGGGTTTTAATTGAATTAAAAATAGGGGGAATTACTGGTAGAGGGAGAAATTGGCCATTTTGGCCAAATTTGGGTCACCCACCACTCAGCTTTGAACCAGTACGGTTGCACTGCCATGGGCTAGAAAAGCCCTAAGTTAATTCGGCATTATGGTGATCTCCGAACGCTAATTGTGCGGTGGAAGTCGTGGTGGTTAGGGTTTCGTGTTTAGCGGGATTTTGCTTGATTCGTGTTAATTTCTTGGCTGTTTTTCATCGATTCTTGTACTTGTGTGGTCACGCTGGCTTGGTCTTCAAAACCCATCACTCAATTTGGCCGAAGGTGGGCTGTCAGAGGAGACCTAGGTGGGGGAAGACTCGGCGAGGCAGTATTGAGTGGTCTGAATTCGTGCGATAAGGAAGGTATTGAACATTGTGAGTTTGGAGATATTGAACATCACTCGGGGTGGAGCTTGACCGTGTAGAGGCTGCTGGATGACACCATTGAAGCTCGGTTTTTGAATCGCCTTTGAAAAGAAAAAAAAAATCTCTCTGAACGAAATGGTGACTGTTCCCCCTTCATGTATCCAAATCTGGAGTCAGTTGCCTTGAGTTTTTACAATTAATATTTGGATAAAATTTTGATTTGGTTGAAAAATTCGTGAAGGATTTTGTTTACTAGGAGAGAGAGAGAGAGAGAGAGAGAGAGAGAGATTTTGGGGTTAGCAACAGCTATCGAGAGAGGTCCAAGTCGACTACGTGCATGGTCTCCACAAAATTGTAACTTGGGTAGCCAAAATAGGAAAATTTGATAGAATGCTTGATCTTTGTACCCAATTTCTTGCTTACATAGTGAAATGCGACAACATGTTTGATTTTTTGAATCCGATTTTCTTTTATCATACTAATCTTTTTCCAGTCCACATACCCTTTTAGTGTATCGCAGATTTATGCAGGATTGGGCTCAAAGGAAGAGTTGAACTGCCTTATCAAGATAGCTACCTTTACTGGAAAAATAACAGACCCAAAAACAATAGATGATTTTCCATTCAAATGCTCAGGGATACAGAGTCGTTGACAACAGATTCACTATTTGTCCTTATCTTGTTGCTAAAATTTCTGTCGTTATCTTTTTTGTTTTTTTTTCTCTTTATCGCTATTTTGCTATAAAATTAGAGCTCTTTGGGAAGCCCTCAAGCTCCTTCACCACCCGGACCATCTGCCCCCTCCTTAGTCTTCGTGGCAAAGTCAAGTTACCACCATCCTCTTTGAGCTGCTGAACACGTTGAGAAAGCAAATTCACTAATATATTCACATTATTGTTATTTTAACTTTCCAGTGTATAAGAAACTTATCAATACCAAAAATAGTTACATCAACATTTTTGAATGACTATTTTATCATTGTTAACCTAATATATAGGATTATCATTAGTAGCACGCACGAGTTCCCCAAAATTCTCATTTGAAAGTCTTGCTTTAAAAAAATTAATCATTGTTTTCTCTCGACTATTTGTGAGTTGTGCGAAACTTTTCCTTTAATTTATAATTAACATGAAATGCTAGAAATTTTTTTAAAATATTAAACATAAAAATTTTAAGCCAAAAATTCTTGAATGCCCATTGTTATCAATGAAATGAATGATAACTGGAGATTAATATATTCACATAATTGGGATTGAACGCAAGCAAAATGACTGTACCATGATTTTTTTTAAATCTCAAGCCTTTATAAATCTGAATTTGAAATTTATACAACGCTTCACACTCGTTTTCCACACATGTATTACATGTTGGATAATATCTATTTCTTCCACACAAAAAATCTCTCTTACTTTTAGCATATGCAACTTCCAGGTGTTTCTTTTAATACTATATGAAGAAATAAAAATTAAAAAAAAAATACTTTAACAGTAATGGTGGTTATCCAATCACAAATTGACATGTGTGACATGTTCACCAGCTTCGATAATCTATCGCCATTTGAATGTATTTAAGATTCAAGATAACACGTGAGCCAAGTTTTTCTCATGGGTCCATGGAATTAGGTGTAAATATGCATCTTTAGAGATATATGGAATAATTACCGATTGTACTTTTCCATTGGCGAGTCTTAATTCCAAATCTGCTTTCCGACGTTGACTTCGTCCATTTTATTCAATTACATATGGGCTATTTACATCGAAAATTAGGACACTCAGAAGAAATTACTTTCGATTGACATATCTAAAAAAGCTTACACAAAATTCATTTGAAAATTCACTAGCACGTGAATTATTTCGAAATTGGTTCTACTGAGGAACAACACTCCTCTGTCGCACTAGCTTTGGATGAGTTGCCATCTGTTTTTCTGGGCACCGTCTCCTTTGATGTAAGCTGTTTTGCTGATAGTTTCATTACTCTATGGACATTCTCCGTCTCGCTTGGGCTTTACTGAAACAATCATGGGAAAGTGGGCTTACTTAGTTTCGATTTGTATGCTTGACGTCACTGACATTGGCTGATCTTTTTAACTCCATAGATAACATTAGAAGTTTACAACGTTGTGCGTTAGATTTTGATTTTTTTGATAATTATATGATCTGGACACCTACGTGGAGATGGCCTATGGTAAGAGCAGGAAAATATTTTGAAGGCTGATACTGTCCAACTCTCCCATCAGATTTGGTTAGATGTTTTCTTTTTTCGTTTGATTGGGCTTAAACTTTTTGGCGTGTAATTAGATCAGGTAATCAGTGAAATTAAGAAATTACGGACAGGAGCTCGTTAATTTTTCTTAGATTTATTAGATTTGTTGCTAAAATATTGGTATTAAACCCAAAACACAGCAAGTCTAGACCATCTAATTTATTTATTTTACCCTGGATAAGACCCAAAGCAGTGCTTAAAATCCGAAAAGGCATACGGGCTTTGCAACTTTATTCGTGAAATAGATTTTCCTTTTAGTAATCAATTCACGAGCCGTTTTTTTCCCTTCGCACTTTTGTAAAACCCTGGTGATAACCGATCAAAAAAAAGAAAAAAAGAAAAGACAAGAAAAGGGCGATGCTGTAGGACAGAGAAATATTTTTTGCGAAAAGGAAGGGGGTTAATATCACGAAAAATCCTAAACTGGTATAGTTGTGATAATTTTACTCCAAACTATTTTTTTAACCACAAAAAACCCCAAACTGGTACACTTGTAATAAATTTACATCGAACTATTTTTTTTTATCACCGAAAACCTTAAACTGGTATACTTGTGGCAATTTTGCCCCAATTAATTTTTTAATATTATTATTTTTATTTTTTTCGAATTTTTATTAATTTTTTTTTTTCTTTTTTTTTTCTTAATATTCTTCATTTTCAACCTCTAGGCGGTTGCCGGTCCATCGACACGCCAAAGGCGGAAGTCGGCAAGGTCGGGCCCGTCGGCGGCTGGCGAGGCTGACCTCATTAGTTGCAGGGTGAGGCCGACCTCGCCAGCGGTCGGCGAGCTCGAGCCTCGCTAGATTTGGTGAGGGCTCACTCGACGGTCATTTGGCGGTGGCCGAGCTCAGCCGGTTGGCTAGGTTGGCCTCGCCCAAAGGCCGGTGGGTGAGGTTGAGCCTCGCTAGATCCGGGCGAGGACTCAGCCCACGCCGACGAGCCCTCATCGTGGCGAGGGTCGAGCCTTGCCAACGGGCCGGGCGGGTCGATCTCGCGGGCTTTTCTCCTCCGGCGGTCGTCGGTCCCATGACCAGCCAAAGGTTGAAGATGAAGAATATTAAGGAAAAAAAGAAAAGAAAAAAATTAATAAAAAATTCAAAAAATAATATCAAAAGATTAGTTTGAATAAAATTGTCACAAGTATATTAGTTCGGGGTTTTTTGTGGTCAAAAAAATAATTTGGGGTAAAATTGTCACAACTGTACCGGTTTAGGGTTTTTCATGGTATTCACCCAAAGGAAAATATGTACTTAAAGACCATAAATTGCGATTAAAACTTGAAGTTTGTAAATTTTAAAAAGGTTCCATGTTCGTATTGACTTCAATTTACAACAAACCCCGATCCGTCGTGTAGAGGTATCTTATTTTGCAAGGTAACAGCATAAAATGTAATTTCTCTTTTCCTAAATTATGGTCATGTTTAACTTACGTGAGTGTGAGCATGTCTTATTATTTTCTTGCGGTTTCTCCTAACGAGAAATGAAAAGAGACAAACAAAAAAAAGGGCGAAAGTCACCAAAAGTAATAAACCATGTTCATTGTAAAGCATAAATTTTTTCGGAATCATCCGGATAAACGAGGGTATAATTTGTTTGAGGTTTTTAATGTCATTAAAAAATTTTAGAATAAATGTGTGAAGGTGCTATAGTTTTGAAATTTTTTTTCGATAGAGAAAAAGGAGGAGGGAAGAAGAGACCCGCTTGGCGGCAGCATAAGAGTCTAGGCATACCGAAAGCATTATATTCCACTGTCCCAAAGGAGAGAGATTCTAGGCATACCGAAAAGCATTTAAACAACTATCTAAAAACTTATCCAAATTTGATTTGCTCATCCAAAAATAGTTTTAATGACAACGGGGACAGTGATGGATGGACTAGATCAAACTTGGTAAGCAGAGGACTCGCTTATTGCAAATTTTTTTTTTACCTCGGATCATGTCCGGACTAACTTCCAGCCCACAAAACTCACGCAAAGACCAGCTATTGCAAACTCATCCGAGAGAAGTTCGTGCGACTCCACTTACATTCACTAACTAATATTGATATAAAGAGAATTAAGCCTATGCAAAATAGCGTCTGAGAGAAATAGAAGGCCTTTGAAGTAAGAACGCTAGAGAAGAGAGAGAACGTAGAGGACTTGGGCGAGGACTTCCGCCCGGGAGAGGAGGTGCTGGCTTCTCCACAGGCCACCGGCGAGCGATGACGCCGAGGACTGGAGCTCCTCGGCTTCTCCTCGCACACGTGTCGCCATTTCAGGGTTGTGACGATTCCACGTTGGAATGACTGGGGTAGACGATATTTTCTCCTCGCTTCGACCCTTCCTTTCTCTCTTGACGGAGAAACTAGTACTTCCCGTCGGACAACAGTCGACGCAGTGAACAACTCCGATCCCTGTGCGATCAGCGTTCCGATCCTTCGCTCGCCGGACTCCGGAGGCTTAAAGTCATCGGCTGTGTCGAGTCTCTCTCGATCGAATCGTCCGATGGAGGCGTGGGGCAAGAGGACGGGCGGAAGAGGCAGAGCTTGCGTGGTCGTCTTGGGGACTTCGGCCGGAGTCCTCGGATGCAATATCACGCCCTTTCCCTTGCTCGTCAGGTCCCTCCCACCTCTTCCTCGCGGGGCGTATCTTGTTCCTGTGTTCGATCGGTCTTGAGAACAGCTCCACACACGTGGGCTCGTGTTTCGTGATTCCCGCCGTGGATTTGGATTCCATGTCGATCTCACCAACATTACGCGGCTTGACCGCGTGAGGCGATGGAATATCATTTGGCGCCTTCGCGGTGTCGGCTTTGCAAATTGCCCATCTCATTCTTGAGTGTCTCATCTCTGCTTGCTCAATTTCTTACGTGTGCCCAGTAGTGTCTGATTTTCTGCACTATTCATTTGCGAGCTGGGTGTTTTGCAGGCATCTTTGGAGGTCGATGTTGTTGCGTACGGAGGTAGGGTTCTTCTGTTGGTGATGGCTTGGTCTATCTGATGATAACTCCATGCTCGTTTTGAAAAGTATCTGCACTGTCAATATGCTAACCCGGGGTGTTATTAAAGATTGGTACGGTACTTGAGGACGCCGAGTGTGAAAGTTCAAATTTTTTTTTTTCAGCAGCATAGAGTATAATCCAGGGTGGATTCAAATAGATAATTTCTTATTTGGTACATCGTGTGGCGATTTCTTACCCTAATGAAATGAATGCGGTTTATTTGGGCTTCGTTTCAACGAGTTCATCCAAAAATGAAATGCCCATTTGGCTCGTGGAAATGAATTAGAAGAAAAGAAGTTAAATACGCACAGTAGACATGATTGAAGAGAACATATTCGAGAGTTTGCTGACATGTTGGGCTGATCTATTGTACTATGCTTAGGTTCTGTTACAATGAGTGAGAACGTCCATCTTTAATTTTGTTTTTTTTAAAAGGCCCTGCTTAGAGTAATCTTTTCTTCATGGACAGGTTCTGAGCCGCATAAGGCTGTTCTAGAGCACGAGTCTATTCATATCCATACCATGGTACATGTTGGAGTTTATTTCTATATGCTGATACCGAGTACCTGCTTCTAATAAGGAAGTAATGACAAAATCATACTACTTATGATGGAGTCATTGATTGTGTATATTTTCTGGTTCCAGGTGCAATGGCCGAGAGTTATGCAAGGTTGGCCAAAGATATTGCGTCCATTGATGCTTGTAATGAAGCCGATATATCAGTTTATCATGCTCCTTTGGTTTTTATTCATCAAAGTACCTGCTCCTGATGTTTTTCTTGTGCAGGTGAGTTTCAAATTTTTTAAAAGCGACAGAATTAGATTGCGTCTTAGTTGGGCTGTAAGTCTCCATGTGTAAATTGCTTCTTTCGCAAGCCATATCTGAGAATCTTCGGTGCTTTTGCAAATGCATCTGTCATAAGCCAATCGCATTTATAATTGGTGAGCTATTCTGTTCAATTACTGCTCGAGAGAGCCGTTTCTGAACTTATTATATGATTGGCTTTTACAGAATCCACCTTCAGTTCCAGCCTTGACTGCCGTTGCATGGGCCAGCTGGATAAGGCGTTCAGCATTTATTGTCGATTGGCATAATTTTGGATACACTTTACTGGCTTTGTCTCTGGGAAGAAGTAATCTACTTGTGGTGGTATACTGCTGGTATATATTGAGTTACCGTACAGAAGTCTGCTTAATGGAGCCCTCTTGTGCATAAAATCTCAGTTTTCTGTCTTTATAGGTTTGAGAAACACTATGGGAAGATGGCCAACGGTTCATTTTGCGTCACGAGAGCAATGCAACATGAATTAGCTCAGAATTGGGGAATTAAGTAAGATGGTCAGAGAAATATTTCGATATTGTCTTATTGTGACCTTGCGAGTTATATTCTTGAGCCTGCTTTCCACTTCTGTTTATAGAGCAGCAGTTTTGTATGATCAGCCTCCTGAATTTTTCCGCCCTGCTTCCCTCAAGGAAAAGCACGAGGTGATGCACCCTTTTCTTGCTTTTTTCCCCTGGAACGTTTCTTGGGTTCTTTTGAACTTTATCAAACTGAACAGATCACTTGACTATTAGATAATTGTAGTTGTTCAATAGATCAAACTAAAGTAACTGAACAGATAGCTGTTGGATCATTGTAGTTATTTTGCAGATTGGATAAAAATTTCCAGTTGCCCCTTGGTGTGCGGGACTGTTTTAGCTGTGGTAACATCTTCTGTCGAGGGAAGGTTTACTTGTCTTTTTTAGATATAAGATCAGTGCATTTATTTTCCACTCTTCAATTTGCTTGCAGAAGCTACCGTGACGGGAGATTCTACCTCAGATGAGACCCTATTTACCGCTCTAGTCGGCTCTGATATTTGTGTGAAGGCAAACAGGCCTGCCCTTGTCGTCAGTAGTACAAGCTGGTACATCATTCTTTTTAATTTTTGTCAGCCTTTTAACTATATACCGAAGGGCATTTTAAGGCCTTTGCAGCAAATATCCTTTGTTTGTTTGTTTTTCACTTCGCGTTACGTCTTTTGGGTTTTTTGTTTCACAGAAACTAGTTAGCTGTCTAAACAAGTTCAGAATAAACAAACACATGTATCTTCTTGCGCATGCATACAAACACACTCATGACCATGCAATGTGTGTGTGTGTGTGCGCACTTTCAAGATGGAGTTGCGAATAATTCTGAAGACTAGATCTATTTGAGCATGATGTTGAGTTGCATCTCCATTTCTTGCTCTAATTTATCCCCAGTTTTTTTTTTCCGCTATAGTTAGATATATTCCTCATAAAATATACCTATTTGAATATGGCTTTTCATTGCAGGACGTCAGATGAAGACTTTGGCATCCTCCTGGAAGCAGCAGTTATGTATGATAGAAGAGTTGCTGCAATTTTAAATGAAGATGACTCTACTGACAAAGAGGTTCTCTGGACAGAGATGCACCACGGAAAGAAATTCCTCTACCCCAGGTTGTTATTTGTAATCACAGGTGCGGGTAAATCTAGTTCTTTATGAGACATGAGTTTACTGTCATTTTGGCTTTTTTTAATCTTGGAAGAATTTATACAGGTAAAGGGCCTGACAAAGAAAAGTACGAGCAGAAGATAAGAAAGTTGAATCTTAAACGGGTGGCATTTAGGACCATGTGGCTATCAGCTGAAGATTATCCATTGCTACTTGGTATCCGTTGAAGAACCTCGTAGATCTGTTCAGCTTCATTAGTCTGCTGATCGTTTTAATTTTGCTCATAATTTTCCCCCTTAATTTCAGGATCAGCAGATCTTGGTGTGTGCTTGCACACTTCTTCATCTGGTTTGGATCTTCCAATGAAGGTCTGATTTACAGCTGTGTTGGAGTTGCACCATTTACAATGCTTCCTTTCGTGGAATCATCCTTTTATTTTGTTCCTATGTCAGGTTGTGGACATGTTTGGTTGCGGGCTGCCTGTGTGTGCTGTTTCTTACTCATGGTAGACCCACTGGACTACCTTTCGATTGCAGAATTTGAGCATTGTTTGTGTCATATTACATTGTACACAACTGTTGTCATATTGAAGCATTAAAGAGCTAGTGAAAGTTGAGAAAAATGGCCTTCTCTTCTCATCATCTTCGGAGCTAGCTGACGAACTTTTGGTATGCCCTGAAATCTTTTTTCAATTTTTCTATAAGGATGGATTGTGTTTCATTGATTATTATGTACCATAAGCTTGATATATTTGGGGCATTTCGAGGCATTTAGCTAATTGCCCTAAGATAAACCTACGAAATTCTCTACCAGCATTGATATTTCAAATTGCCAGATGGCTTGCTAATTTCTATTCTTATTTCTCGGTTGTGGTATATAGTGATCTGATACATACTCTTTGTATGATTATGCGAGATTATGTTTTGTGCCGTTGAATATGTGCAGATGTTGTTCAAGGGTTTTCCGGATGATTGTGATTCATTGAAGCTGCTGAGGGACGGTGCATAGGAAACAGGAGCCTCTTCCAGGTGGGCTACAGAGTGGGAAGAACATGCCAAGCCTTCATTATTGGAGGCAAGTGCGCTTTCTTCACATAGGATTGCGTACTCACTGTTTAAGTGTTGGTTGTGACTAAAATTTCTCAAGCGATCTTTCCAAACTTCAGAGGATCTTATTTCTTCTTTGCATCACTGCATGGTCTGTTGTCACATTAATCATCATTATTGGGGCTCTGATAAAATCCAGAATGCTCCTCTTGTGCTCTCTACTCTCTTACTGGAGAGTCTTTAATATTTGTGTAATATATGACCCATATTTCAGAATTTATGGGCTTATTTAATTGCAGGTTATTTCTCAGAAGTTTGAGTAATTTCCAGCTGTCAATTGCAATGTCAATTTTCTTAGTCTAGGTAATGTTATTCTCAGCTATCATATTTTGCCCATTGGTTTATTGCTATAAATGCTGATTGATGTGTTAGGAATCGCAGAAGTGGAGGGCATATCTATTTTTACTGTGGAAGACTGAATTATACTTGACTCTTCTGAGTTAAGATTTACGTTTTGTGTGTGTGTTGATGATTGCTATTGTTTTGGCTGGATATATGCTTGTGTGACATTTTAAGGGTGGTCTAATTTAAAAACATGATTGGTTCCATCCACAGCATTCAGCAGCCGAAGTCCACTTGAGAAGGGAGGTTGCGCGGCTCTGTCATTTCTGGTTTCAAACCTTTTAGGCTGTCAGATCAAATGGCAGGAGGATTCTTTAACTTAAAACGCAGATGTGTTTGTCAGCCAAGGTGGAAAAACACTCCTCTGTCGCACTAGCTTTGGATGAGCTGCCATCTGTTTTTCTGGGCACCGTCTCCTTTGATGTAAGCTGTTTTGCTGATAGTTTCATTACTCTATGGACATTCTCCGTCTCGCTTGGGCTTTACTGAAACAATCATGGGAAAGTGGGCTTACTTAGTTTCGATTTGTATGCTTGACGTCACTGACATTGGCTGATCTTTTTAACTCCATAGATAACATTAGAAGTTTACAACGTTGTGCGTTAGATTTTGATTTTGTTTTTATAATTATATGATCTGGACACCTACGTGGAGATGGCCTATGATAAGAACAGGAAAATATTTTGAAGGCTGATACTGTCCAACTCTCCCATCAGATTTGGTTAGATGTTTTCTTTTTTCGTTTGATTGGGCTTAAACTTTTTGGCGTGTAATTAGATCAGGTAATCAGTGAAATTAAGAAATTACGGACAGGAGCTCGTTAATTTTTCTTAGATTTATTAGATTTGTTGCTAAAATATTGGTATTAAACCCAAAACACAGCAAGTCTAGACCATCTAATTTATTTTTTGTACCCTGGATAAGACCCAAAGCAGTGCTTAAAATCCGAAAAGGCATACGGGCTTTGCAACTTTATTCATGAAATAGATTTTCCTTTTAGTAATCAATTCACGAGCCGTTTTTTTCCTTCGCACTTTTGTAAAACCCTGGTGATAACCGATCAAAAAAAAGAAAAAAAGAAATGACAAGAAAAGGGCGATGCTGTAGGACAGAGAAATATTTTTTGCGAAAAGGAAGGGGGTTAATATCACGAAAAATCCTAAACCGATATAGTTGTGATAATTTTACTCCAAACTATTTTTTTAACCACAAAAAACCCCAAACTGGTACACTTGTAATAAATTTACATCGAACTATTTTTTTTTATCACCGAAAACCTTAAACTGGTATACTTGTGGCAATTTTGCCCCAATTAATTTTTTAATATTAATATTTTTATTTTTTTCGCATTTTTTATTAATTTTTTTATTTTCTTTTTTTTTTTTCTTAATATTCTTCATTTTCAACCTCTAGGGCGGTTGCCGGTCCGGCGATCGGCCAAAGGCGGAAGTCGGCAAGGTCGGGCCCGTCGGCCACTGGCGAGGCTGACCTCATTAGTTGCGGTGGTGAGGCCCCGCCCGGGATCCAAGAAGCTCGAGCCTCGCTAGATTTGGTGAGGGCTCAGCCCCGACGGTCGCTGGCAGGGCCGAGCTCTCGCCAGATTTGGCTAGGTTGGCCTCGTCCAGTGCAGGGGGTGGGTGAGGTTGAGCCTCGCTAGATCTGGCGAGGACTCAGCCACGCCGATGAACCCTCGCCACTGGCCGGCGAGGTCGAGCCTTGCCAACGGCTGGCGGGTCGATCTCGCAGGCTTCCTCCTCTGGCCGGTTGTCGGTCCGGCGACCGGCCAAAGGTTGAAGATGAAGAATATTAAGGAAAAAAAAGAAAAAAAAAAAATTAATAAAAAAATTCGAAAAAATAATATTAAAACATTTGTTTGAATAAAATTGTCATAAGTATATCAATTCGGGGTTTTTTGTGGTCAAAAAAATAATTTGGGGTAAAATTGTCACAACTGTACCGGTTTAGGGTTTTTCATGGTATTCACCCAAAGGAAAATATGTACTTAAAGACCATAAATTGCGATTAAAACTTGAAGTTTGTAAATTTTAAAAAGGTTCCATGTTCGTATTGACTTCAATTTACAACAAACCCCGATCCGTCGTGTAGAGGTATCTTATTTTGCAAGGTAACAGCGTAAAATGTAATTTCTCTTTTCCTAAATTATGGTCATGTTTAACTTACGTGACTGTGAGCATGTCTTATTATTTTCTTGCGGTAACTTCTCCTAACGAGAAATGAAAAGAGACAAACAAAAAAAGGGCGAAAGTCACCAAAAGTAATAAACCATGTTCACTGCAATGCATAAATTTTTTCAGAATCATCCGGATAAACGAGGGTATAATTTGTTTGAGGTTTTTAATGTCATTAAAAAAAAATTTAGAATAAATGTGTGAAGGTGCTATAGTTTTGAAATTTTTTCGATAGAGAAAAAGGAGGGAAGAAGAGACCCGCTTGGCGGCAGCATAAGAGCTCCAGCCACCATACGTGCCTGCAGCCGAAGAAGCGATCTGCTCCCAAAGGCGAATTTATCAGTGTTATGGTCAGACTCAATGACTAGAAAGTCTTTCTCCCCGTTCGCGATTAGGGTTTCCACCAAAGAAGTAAGGCCACCCTTCTCAAAAACACGAGCAATGTAAAGAAGGATAGTATCAATACCAGAGGCCTTTTGGAATAATTGGATCATAATGGCACAACAGAGCGCGTGGCGGACGGATGGGCTCGAATGGTGGAGGAGATCCCGCCACACGCCCTTCCCGATGTTCTGCACAATGAAGTCATCGTTGCGCTCCGGAGGGATGCCAACAGCCGCCTTGATATTGTTAAATTGGAGTGTAGCCTCCTGTTCAGAGGCGTGGATCCTCGTGAGGATGTACCTCGTATCGATCATGCGTCCTCGCATGACGAGCCACCGAGGGGATTCCGGCATGACGAGGAACATGATGGCGAGCAGGACCAAGGATATTGATCCCTCGCATAGCATGAGACCCCAACCGTGGAATTTGATCTTGGAGAAGAGATAATTGCAAACGTAGCCGAGAACAATGCCGGCATTGATGAACACCTAAACCACCGAACCATATAAAGATACATAAAAAGAAGACAGCACATTGATAACATTAAAAAAAAAAAAAAAAAGCGGAAAAGATGCTCACAATTAGAAAAAAGAAAAGAAAAGAAAATGAGTGGCACCTCAGGAAGGAGGTGAACAACCCCCGGTAGTTTGGAGGGGAGAGCTCTGCGATGTATATGGGGACGATCACAAGGGTGTAGCCGACGCCGATGTGAGCGATGATGCGGCCCAACAAGACAAAGAAGTAGGAAGCTATACCCATGAAGCAAGGGGCCAAGAAAAAGACGTATCCCACCAAGAAGATCGTTAACCGGCGGCCGATCCAATCGGCAGTCCGCCCTGCAATCACTGACCCCGAAGAGTGCACATAGGTGGAGGATCACAGTCGCTTGGTCAACATGCTTGTCAGTTGCCTCCTGGTCCTTCTTTATGGTAGTGATCGTCTCGCTCAACGCTCCTATTTCTACCAAAATTAATAATAATAAAAAAACACAAGAAAATGTCACAACGTTATCACATAAATTGTAACTATATTCACGAAATTGAAAAAATAAGAAAAATATTAAGTTCCCTATTTCCTCCCTTTTATTTGAATTTATTTTCCTAATACATGTTAGTATAACATAATAATTTGAGAATTAATAAATGCGACGGAGGAGAAAAAGAAACCACGGATGATGTTATCCAATATTAAGTAATATTTTTTTGGAGGGTGCTAGCATAACGGTACGGTTAGATAGATTATCTGACGGTGGTTTTGTGACCATAAATTGAAATATGACGTAGTGGGATTTGAGGAAATCCCGCCAAGCGAGAGTTTCCAATTCTAATTTTCTCAAGAAAACCGGTTAAACAAGTTAAGCACTTTCCTTGAGAAAATTAGCGGTGGACAAGCCACCGTTAGTTTTAGTATATGACAGCCACCGTGAGCTTCTCATTTCCCTATTTTTTTTCTCTATTTTTTGTGGTTTTTTTATATCCTATTTCAATAAAAGATGACTTTTGGTGATAGATCTATCATTTGTATCAGTAATAAAGCCAGACCAAAAAAAAAAAAAAAAAAATAATGACTATGATACAACTAACTTTTTTTTTTATTTTTCAACAAAGACCGATTCACTGGATGGAAAATTGATTCGCACATATATACTTCCAAGCTTATGGACAACCACGGGCGAGTCCTGTCATGAGAGGGGAGGATTTACCAAATCCAAGCATCAATGAGGTGAGGGAGGCCACCAGGGCTCCTACGGGGTACTTCAGTCGTGGAGAATCTCTAGCTGTGGGTGCTGTTAATAACTGCAATAGTTGGCACCTTATGTAAGTCAACCAGTGACATATAGAATATCTAATATAATACTCTCAGTTCACACTTGACAATTCTTATACAATCACCATTGCTCATCCAAAGCTATATTCCTCAAGGCTACCGCCATTCTATTTGCAAAGCTGGATGAACATAAATTATAAACAAAACACCTGTTCAATCTCTCCCAACAAGTTGCGTGCACCCTCCTCGTGTTCTGGAGAAGCCATGTGCGCCTGTTCTGCTGATACCTGCAATAGTTGGCACCTTATGTAAGTCAATCAGTGGCATATAGAATATCTCATATAATACTCTCAGCCCATAGTTGAAAATTCATATACAATCACCGTTGCTCATCCACAATTCTTATGCAATCACCATTGCTCATCCAAAGCTATATTCCTCAAGGCTACGGCCATTCTATTTACAAAGCTGGATGAACATAAATTATAAACAAAATACCTGTTCAATCTCTCCCAACAAGTCGCGTGCACCCCCCTCGCGTTCTGGAGAAGCCATATGCGCCTATTCTGCAAATACAAACTGACACAATGTGATGCCATCTTATAGGCTGACCCCGTAATATGTCTTGATTGATGCAAGAAGCGAAAACAAGGGGAGTCAAAGTTATTCTAGAGCATGGCAATAATCAGAGCATAATCAATCCTAAATAAGTGCACTGTGGAATTCGACATATAAAGACTCATTAAAAAGATAATGATTTACGCCCAACTTGATATCAGATGGCATGGTAGGAGAAATAGAATATCCCAAAAAAGGTCACGTATTAAGAATATTCATGAAAAATCAAGCACACATGTAAAGTTGCACCCAACTACATGAAATCTAATTGTTTAATACTCGAGCAGGAACTCCATGCAAGCATTCACTTCATCACGCCACGCAATTGTATCCAACAGAATATGGCAAGCTGGAACAAATCATACCGAGGAGCCACATACAAGTAAATCTCAATCATTTCTTAAACGCAATCGCGATTAGGAATGAGAATTTATCACCAATGACCGTAATTCTCTTATTGAAACTTAACATATACTAAGAACCGAGAAACCTGCGGATTATACGAAGAAGGCTTTCTAGACGTGTTCAGCAGCTCAAAGAGGATGGTGGTAACTCGGCTTTTGGACCTTTATGTGAATTTTCAAATTTTTTGATTTCTTTTTTTTGGAAAAAAAATTATTAAAACCGAGAACGGATTTTTAAGGTTTTCTGGAAATTTTTCTGAATTTTTGGATTTTTCAATTTTTTATTGATTTTTCATAATTTTTTGCAAATTTTTTATTTGTATTTTCCGAATTTTATGAATTTTTCGAAAATTTTTATGAATTTTTCTAAAATTCCCGAAATCCCTAATTTTCCAAAAAAATCTAATTTTTTATGATTTTCTCTGATTTCTTTTTTTTTTTCCGATTTTTCATTTTTTTTTATTTTTGTATTTATTATTCTATTTTTTTCGAATTTTCCCGCCGGGGGCCGGGGGGAGTGAACCGGACCGGACCGGTTCGACCCGGTTCTGTTTGGCCGAACCGGGCGTCGCCGGCGCCGATCGTCTTCTCCGGCGGACACGGTGCCAAAACGGCACCGTTTTTGGCCTTCTTCACTGAGGCATTTTCCCGAGCAAGTGGTGTGCGCTGTTCTATATTCAGCATTTTCGAGGCCGCCGGTTTGGGCTCTTCTCCGGCGGGCTTCCAGTGAAGTTTTTACCATTCCAATTGCACCATTATCAAGTATGCCTATTCTAGTGTCAATCTAGGCTAATTAGGTCGCCGCCGTACGCTCGTCGTCCGGCGAAAAATCGGTCCAAAAGCCCTAACTTGTAAACTGTTCAAGCATGAATTCCACAATACAAATCTTGATCTTGATCGCTCTAAATCGTTCCTAACAACTATCAAAACATCAAACAGGTGATCAAAGAGGACTGACTTGAGTGGCCAAAGGCCACAGGATGTGCTCCGGCGAGGTCATGTTGTTCCGGCGATATTTTCCAGAAATGGCAGACTCGGTTTATGCGTTTTTTAATGCCCAAAAACACAATCAAACAACATAAAAATGAATAGAAACATGTTTTAGGCATCAAATAACTCAGACTTGCGAAAAACAACGCACGATCAGCAAGATTGAACTCAAGTTTGCTATTTCTCAAATCTGGAAAACCGTGACTATGAGCGATGTTTACCTACTTTGTTTGACGACCAAACGAAATTTTTGAAGTGATCCGCGCCTCAAGGGTCGTTCCTTGACACTTATTCTTCCCCCTGGTGGTCTTGGTTTCTCCGGAGGAGCTCTGGATTGACCGGAATATGCTCGGTTTCAGGTGTTCCAGATCAGCCCTCTTCTGGTTCACTCGAGGAGGAGATCCTCCCGGAATGGCCGATTTTCCGGCGCCGATCACTCGACCTGGGGGACCTCTAATTCTCTCTCTCTAAATTTCTGGCCCTTTTCTCACTGTTTCAGGTCCTCCCCCTCGTTTCCAGCTTTTTCTGTTTTTGTGTTCAATCATTTCCCGCTTGAATCTCGTTAAAACCGACTTGTAATCGGTTGGGGTTGTTAAACGGTGCCAGCTGGATATTTTCCAGCTGGAAAATTTGAATAAAACGTGGTAAATTGATCGGGAATGATCGCTGAAATCGCGGGCATTTCTAGGTTTACTGTGCATTCTAGCCAACCGGGTGAAGAAGACGCACATTTCGGGTCGGGTCGGTTTGACCGTCCGACCGGAAGTTCCTGTTTTGAACAAAATTGAAAATTAATCCATATTTTGATCGAATTTTCAAAATTTGATCCCAAAATTGAATTCCCCATGACATTCCTAACCCAAATATATGATTTTACCCAATTTTTATCATAATTGTGTCCCGGATTTTTTCATTTTTAAATTCGGGTTAATAGGGTTTTGTTTAATTTGATGTCCTAATGATCCGATATTGCAAAATTTATGCCAAAATTGTATTACCCACACCTGAATAATCCTATTAACGATGGTCTCACATTTCAATAATTTCATATTGGGCACGATTCCCAATTTGGTTTCAAAATTCTTAATTTTCAATCAAATTTTGGGGATTTTTGATTTTTGTGTCAAATTGTGCAATTTTAGTGACCATTATGCAATTAAAGGTCTCGGAATCAATTTTTGTGAAGCCACTATGACCTAAAAATTACTGGAAAAAATTTAATTTCATTTTTGGTTCAATTCGGGTTTAATTTTGCCCAATTTTTGTAAAAGCATATACCCGACTGATATTTTCCAAAATCGACGATTCATTTATGAAATTGGACTTAAAATAAGACGAATGACTATTTTTATGGAATTTTATGATTCCATTTGCTATTTTTCTTGATTTTCTCGCTTATTTTGACTAAAACAAATCAAGGCAAAATGCATAAAAATGCTAAAAAAAAATATTTTTTGGTTTATAAATAGGTTTCCAGGCTTGGCCAAGTTTACTAGACCTAATTTTGAAATTTTTTAGAAATTTAAAAAAAATGAGCTAAAAATTAGGTGTCAACACTACACGCACAAGATAATTACCGAAAAATGTAGATCCATGGAAGGTATTATTTGTTTCTTTGTTTTAAGCACTTCAGGTCTACATGTATTTACATCATGATATGTGTGTTTTCTGATTATGCTTTGCTGTTTATTATCTACGACTAGCAAATTTAGATTTGAAATTATTAAAAGGAAGTTGATTTATCTTATACGTATGTCGATTAAGAGTCGAAATTTCTATCTTTTGTTTTCTTATCTACACGTGTCCTTACAATTTCAGCGAAGGCAATGCATTAAAAAGCATTCGCTATGATATCCAAATCCAGATTATTTTGACTTGAAAATTTCTAAGAATCGGCATCAACCTGAATTGCAGATTAATTAGTTAGGTTCGTGTCTATCATGCTATGAGTAACTACCTTGCTGAAGCCATGAATGACGTATATTATGATGACAAGAGATACAATATTGTACTTTGGAATTGCCGATAATAACATAATTTGGGCTTTAGTACACTTTTATTCCACTAATTACTTCGATAATTTCATGATCAATATTAATAACTCTCTTTCCGCAGCAACGTGCCGAGTTCTTACCTAGTATAACCATACCTAGCTATTGTTTCGGCCTTTGAGGTCAAGTACCTGTTTTTGATTGCTAGTGGTGGTTGAGACATTTGGCGGGGTACTTCGTGGATTGTATTTATATCTAAATAGGACCAAACGGGTACTTATTTAATGAATTCCTGTCTAGTGACCGAGCGTATAATAGTTTTACGGCACCGCACAATAGAGAGTGATGTCTATGGTTTTGACATGATTCTTTTGGAAATTCTGACGATAATGAGAGTCGTAGATGAAAATCGACCTTCCGGTCAACATAACTTTGTTGGCTGCATCTAGGAAGGAAAAGAAATATGTACAAATTGATGGTTCCAAGGCTTAAAAGAGTACGTAGAAGAAGGTGTCCAGATTGCTTTCGAGTTGGTTGCGCGCTGCCTTAGCCTAGATCCAAATCCTTATCCCCAGATGAGGATAGTTTTTAAAATTTTTGACAGGGGAGACAGGCTATCCAGGATTTTCCTTGTATAAAAAGTTTATCAAACATTCAGAAAGAGACGGGGGAGCGCCGGCAGTGGAATG
The DNA here is from genome assembly GCA_024733475.1 of Syzygium grande. Classification (NCBI taxonomy): domain Eukaryota; kingdom Viridiplantae; phylum Streptophyta; class Magnoliopsida; order Myrtales; family Myrtaceae; genus Syzygium; species Syzygium grande. Next base: position 31,894,432 of record JAMXDD010000009.1, read on the forward strand.
TCATCTAAATATAACCCCCATTGAAGAAATGCAAGTCTTTCGATTTTGGACGGAGCCAATGCATAGAAGTGCCACCACACCACCAGTATTTGACAACCAATGGTACACCTCAGCAATGTGTCTGGATATAGCTATCTCTCAACCTCATTTGTCCCATTTGTTTCCTTTTCTTCCCTTCCCTCTTTGGTGCAGGAATCTCGACTTTCATTTGAGCACGACTTCTGATTACTAAAAAATGTTGATGGAGTAGAACATAATTTGAGTTATGACCATTTGTAAAGTTATCCTTCAAGAAGTAGCTGGGTGAAGCCTAAAACGGGCAGCTTCTAATGAGAAGTATGCTTGAGCTTTGATCCCTTGGTTATCTTTTCTCTTTAGCTTTCTGATAACACTGATCACATTTGTGGACGCATGTGGTGGCGACGGTGGTAAGATCATATGCCTTGTTTATGTACCTTTTCCGGCTAAAATTCTTTTGTAGGACACGTGTTGTTATTCTCAATAATCTTTTGGTTGTATTTTTATCCCCCATATAACATGGGATCTTCGTTCATTTTGAATTACCAATTCGTCTACTCTTTAAAGCTATACCGTTCTTCACTATAAAATATCAAGCTCTGTTCATTTCGCGGAAAACGTAAAATTTCTCGAAAGTGTTTTCCAAAAGTCATTTTTCAGGAAAATGACACAATTTTCCGATGTTCGGCTAAAATCTAAAAAAGACCCAGAAAATATTTTTGTGCCTTTTGGTATGGAAAATCAAATCAAATTTTCCTCCATACACTACTTTTAATAATTTTTTATTTTTTAAAACGATTTTTAATTATCATTTCCTTTTTTTTTTTTTTTATTTACTTTCTTCTCCGTCCGATTGCCCACCACAGCAAAGCCCAGCGACCGGCCTCAGGCGAGCTCGAGCATCGCTAAAGGGCGACAAGGCATATTACTAGAACGGATTACCGACTCTATGACCCCTAGTTACAAAATATTGGAATCGAACCGGTCGGCTCTAGAATTGTCAATTCCTGAATTGGTCATTTTCGGTATTGTTCCTCAGTAGAACCAATTTCGAAATAATTCACGTGCTAGTGAATTTTCAAATGAATTTTGTGTAAGCTTTTTTAGATACGTCAATCGAAAGTAATTTCTTCTTAGTGTCCTAATTTTCGATGTAAATAGCCCATATGTAATTGAATAAAATGGACAAAGTCAACGTCGGAAAGCAGATTTGGAATTAAGACTCGCCGATGGAAAAAGTACAATCGGTAATTATTCCATATATCTCTAAAGATGCATATTTACACCTAATTCCGTGGACCCATTAGAAAAACTTGGCTCACGTGTTATCTTGAATCTTAAATTCATTCAAATGGCGATAGATTATCGAAGCTGGTGAACATGTCACACATGTCAATTTGTGATTGGATAACCACCATTACTGTTAAAGTATTTTTTTTTAAAATTTTTATTTCTTCATATAGTATTAAGAGAAACACCTGAAAGTTGCATATGCTAAAAGTAAGAGAGATTTTTTGTGTGGAAGAAATAGATATTATCCAACATGTAATACATGTGTGGAAAACTAGTGTGAAGCGTTGTATAAATTTCAAATTCAGATTTATAAAGGCTTGAGATTTAAAAAATCATGGTACAGTCATTTTGCTTGCGTTAAATCCCAATTATGTGAATATATTAATCTCCAGTTATCATTCATTTCATTGATAACAATGGGCATTCAAGAATTTTTGGCTTAAAATTTTTTATGTTTAATATTTTAAAAAAATTTCTAGCATTTCATGTTAATTATAAATTAAAGGAAAAGTTTCGCACAACTCACAAATAGTCGAGAGAAAACAATGATTAATTTTTTTAAAGCAAGACTTTCAAATGAGAATTTTGGGGAACTCGTGCGTGCTACTAATGATAATCCTATATATTAGGTTAACAATGATAAAATAGTCATTCAAAAATGTTGATGTAACTATTTTTGGTATTGATAAGTTTCTTATACACTGGAAAGTTAAAATAACAATAATGTGAATATATTAGTGAATTTGCTTTCTCAACGTGTTCAGCAGCTCAAAGAGGATGGTGGTAATTTGACTTTGCCACGAAGACTAAGGAGGGGGCAGATGGTCCGGGTGGTGAAGGAGCTTGAGGGCTTCCCAAAGAGCTCTAATTTTATAGCAAAATAGCGATAAAAAAAAAAAAACAAAAAAGATAACGACAGAAATTTTAGCAACAAGATAAGGACAAATAGTGAATCTGTTGTCAACGACTCTGTATCCCTGAGCATTTGAATGGAAAATCATCTATTGTTTTTGGGTCTGTTATTTTTCTAGTAAAGGTAGCTATCTTGACAAGGCAGTTCAACTCTTCCTTTGAGCCCAATCCTGCATAAATCTGCGATACACTAAAAGGGTATGTGGACTGGAAAAAGATTAGTATGATAAAAGAAAATCGGATTCAAAAAATCAAACATGTTGTCGCATTTCACTATGTAAGCAAGAAATTGGGTACAAAGATCAAGCATTCTATCAAATTTTCCTATTTTGGCTACCCAAGTTACAATTTTGTGGAGACCATGAACGTAGTCGACTTGGACCTCTCTCGATAGCTGTTGCTAACCCCAAAAATCTCTCTCTCTCTCTCTCTCTCTCTCCTAGTAAACAAAATCCTTCACGAATTTTTCAACCAAATCAAAATTTTATCCAAATATTAATTGTAAAAACTCAAGGCAACTGACTCCAGATTTGGATACATGAAGGGGGAACAGTCACCATTTCGTTCAGAGAGATTTCTTTTTTCCTTTGAAAGGCGATTCAAAAACCGAGCTTCAATGGTGTCATCCAGCAGCCTCTACAGGGTCAAGCTCCACCCCCGAGTGATGTTCAATATCTCCAAACTCACAATGTTCAATACCTTCCTTATCGCACGAATTCAGACCACGCAACTGCCTCGCCGAGTCTTCCCCCACCTAGGTCTCCTCCGACAGCCCACCTTCGACCAAATTGAGTGATGGGTTTTGAAGACCAAGCCAGCGTGACCACACAATTACAAGAATCCATGAAAAACAGCCAAGAAATTAACACGAATCAAGCAAAATCCCGCTAAACACGAAACCCTAACCACCACGACTTCCACCGCACAAATAGCGTTCGGAGATCACCTTAATGCCGAATTAACTTAGGGCTTTTCTAGCCCATGGCAGTGCAACCGTACTGGTTCAAAGCTGCGTGGTGGGTGACCCAAATTTGGCCAAAATGGCCAATTTCTCCCTCTACCAGTAATTCCCCCTATTTTTAATTCAATTAAAAACCCATGAAAAATCATCAAGGCAGAGATATAAACACGGTCTGAGACCAACTGTTATAATATAAACTTAGCGGAAGACTAAAGTCTTATTTTGATGGATAAACAAAAACCATGCATAATCAGAACCTATTGCCAAAACTTGAAGAATTCTATACTAGCCTCTAGCTATTAATGAAGTCGCAAACCAAATACCTGTAAATAGATACTTTTAGCCAATTGCCCTCTCGTGTATTTTCCAATATCTCCAAACATACCCTTAGTTATAGATATCTTCTTCCATCAAAATAATTCTTTAAAATTGGGCAATCACTATTGTTATCATGCACCTTAATGCGCTCAATAAAATGTCAATGAAATAAATTAATGTTGGCAATAATACACCGAATGTGAAATCACATTATCGATATTATAACATTTACCCAAACCAAATATCTTAGATCAGACTGGGATTGTTGGAGTTGATGCAGTTTTTAATTGGAAACCACTACGCAAGAAAGGCGGCTTGGTTTCTAAGTGCACTACAATACTCACTGTTCCTTTTATTTATTGCCTGAAACTTTTGCAGAGGAAGCTAGTGTTCCGCTCCTATAAGCTATTTACCATCTAATTAAAATTCTGTGACGAGCGATTAAATGGACGAATCTCCATTCGATCATGAAAATGCTTCGCTCTACTTATTTTCTTGTATTCATTTCAGCATTGTCTCAATATCCGATCTTCTGCAATGGAACGCTGATAGGAACACTTTGTTTCATACCAGGAACATAGAAACCCATTTTTCTCATAATGTCGTGTGCTCTACAGTCCTTGAACTATTTTCGGGTTTATTATGTTTTTACGGCATATGCAACCGAAAGTCATTTTCATGGTGTGGAGTTCCATTCAGATGTCTTTTTTATCACTCTAAAGTCAATACATTCGAGGTCGTGAGAAAAACCCTAATCTCACCCAAAGAATGAAAGAAGAAAGAGGAAAAGAAAATAATATTATGGTGACATAGTGGCGTCCTTAATGTGGTAGTGCAGAATTTTGTTCTCAATGGCCACTTTGTAGTTGCCACTAGGTTTTTGCCGAGTGCCGACTAGAATATCCAATCGAAATGTGAGCACTTCATTTCGATTTCAATGGAACCAGAGATAACCATATACAGGGACTTACTTACATTACTATCTCCACTAACGCCCTTTCAGTACTTACTTACATGGCCATGGATTTCTTTTTATCATTTTCATGCCAAGTCTTGAACCAATAATGTCCATGCATCTTGTTTTTGTATTTTTCCATTTAAGATTCTAAACTAAACCTATCTTAGTCTAATAAAGAAAATCAACAAATAATGTATTTAAAAACGGTACAAAAAGCAAATACTCAATGTATTCAGTGTTGAAAGAAGAGCTATTCTAAGTGCGATAAAGAAAAACCCGCAACTCGTCGGGTAATTATTACAAAACGAATTGAAAACTCGAGACATGGTCGAGTGACAAATGAATTTTACAAATTAAGACCGGATTGGACATCAGTCTTTAATCTCCATCTACAAAATTCTCAAGGACTTACTACGAAGCTCAAAGTGAAACTAGAAGTCTAAACATATCCTAGGTAAGGAAATAGGTCCCATTCATGGCTGAGGCTGCGATGAGCCATATGTTTTCACTTGTCCAAATTAAGGTCATCAATTCCGATCATTAGATACAAAGTGCATAGTTAATTCACTACCGAGTAATATTAAGGCTAACAATGATCCACATTTCCCTTATTCATTATTGGACAACTATCCTGAAGACTAAAATTGGTTCTTTTTAGATGTGTAGTCATCTTCTAAATAACCAATTTTATTTTAACCTAAGCTGATCTTGTTTATTAATTAAACTAAGCTAGCTATTACAAGCGGTTGAGACTGGATTGGACATCAATCTTTTGCCATCGTGCTCAAGAGCTTTGACCACCTCCTCCTTGGATCATCTCGCATGGCCAACATCCATGCTATCGGTTTGCATTCATTCACATTCATTCATTAAATCACATGCAATCATTCAAAACAATCAATCAATGGAATGGCCTTGGATTGCCTTCCATGCGTTTCAATTACCCCCATTCCTAATGACTACGATTAATTGATTGATAATTAATGATAATCGCCACCATTTTTCATTCACAAAATGATGATGGATATAGCTTAACCCCTAAATTTGATTCTAATATTCGCCATAACTACCTGCCGAACATCCATCGCGCCTAATCATTCATCTAACAAACACGAGTACGTAACAAATTAAGCATGCACTTAGGCCCTTGTTTCTAAATTAATCATACAAGGGGAAGTGAGCCTCTTGAAGATCACTTATTCAATTAAAGTTTATATTTCTGTTTAGACCCAATTGGCTTATCAAACAAAGTCCTATTGACACGGTTCAAGTGTCATTAGAAAGCTTATGATACGCAGTTCAAAGTTCTTGAAGACCATTTGGACCGTTTCTAAAAACCCCATTTATCCGAAAAAAAAATCTACTTAACCTGGATACCCCATACTCAACTCTGTTTCAGCCCGTAACTTGAAAAAATGCGCGAAAAATATCACACGACATCAAAAATGCGTCAAATTTTATAGGGAGTTAGGAAAACGTGTGCTGAACAACTTTCAAGTTTTAACATTTAGCTAAAAATCCCTTGATTTTTCCCAGTAATTCCATTTATTCCCAGAACTCAATTGAAAACAATTTTAAAGGCTAGATTGACCTTATCCGAAATTTTTGCCAAATTGGCCCAGCAAATGTTGTTATCAGGTCCTCAAACATTCCAATTTACAAATTAAGACCCTAATAAACAACTTTTTAGTTTTGAGTTTTTGCAAAGGACCTCAATTTCATCAAAATTGCAAAATACATTTGGCAGTTGGATGCTCATGGAAGCAATTTCCCAGATCCAAATGCGGAAATATTTCGGCATAGTGATCATACCTTTGAGCAACCAAAAGAGACTCAATTCTAATGAATTTTATATCATGGGAAAGCTTAAGATCTCACTCACAACTTTCATGAAGAACACATCTCGAAATTTCAAACACAGAAAATCATAAAAATCATGGAACAAACAAAGGTCGGTCAGGAACAGATTATCACACATTCTCAACCAGTTTTCCCAGATTTCATGTTCAGGTCATGCGTACATTTTTACCTAGCAAATGGTTTTCATTTTCGACGTGCGACCTATCTAGTCGAAGCTCAGGATGTCAGGATCATTTCATTAATTAACGGCTTTGCAAGATTTTGAGGCTTACTAAGCCTAATCACCCATCTAAACTCAGTGACTCACTGGACTTAGAAAACGCAAGTTCTGTTAATATCATTCTATTGATCAATTAGCTCCCCAAGCCATCCTCCCAGCCTAGACTGACTTAAAATCAGTTTCAAATATCTCTATTAACCAAGACCTTAACAACTTCCAAGAATTCTAGCAAGTTCCAATGAACTTCAAGCAGATTTTTAACAATTCCTAACAGGAAACAAGTCATAGACAATGGACAGCAGCAAGCAAACTTGCAGGACTAAATCCTCTACCGAACATGATCCCAACAGAGTTCTAGGTAATAATTGACAAAGCATGAGTATGTCTTACCTTGAGGGATTGGCCTCCCCCAGAAATAAAAGTTGAGAAAGATAAATCCAGACCACATGCTCAACCGTTTGCCATGGCAAACCACCGAGATATACATAAACAAAGAAATGGAAGAATAGCGTCAAATTTGGTCTCAATAACATTTAAGCGTAACATAGAATCAAATTCGAATGCTAGCAAACCAATTGCTTACATGAACCCATCCTCAAATTGAATAAAAATCATGATATATTTCATAGCTATGTCTAAGAGGCATATCAGCAAACGGGTGGTGAGCACACATCATGAAAGGACGAAAATCAAGCAAGCTCTAGGTGAGAGGAGGTCACAGCCAATAATGGAATAAGCTAGCAGTCAGCTCAAGCAATCAACACGCTAGACAAACTCATCTGCATCATGCCAGAGCAAAGCCAAGTTTTAATGGTCCACATTTCTCTTATTCATTGTCGGACGTGTGACTTAAACTATACTAGAGACTACAATTGGTTCTTATCTTTAGGAAATACGTCCCATTCATGGTCGAGGCCACAAGTTGCTCTATGTTTTCACTTGACCAAAGTCGGGTCATCAATTCCGATCATTGGGCACAAAGTGCGTAGTTAATTCACTCCGAGTAGCCTCAAAGCCCATAATGGTCCACATTTCTCTTATTCATTGTCGGACATGGAGTGACAAATGACATTTTGTTGGATTTCAGTTGCTCAAATATATTTGTTTCACCAAACAGCTGAATTACTATAACTCTGTAATGAACATCTGTTATACCACTGAGGTGTTGAGATTGCTCTTGTTTGCCTGAACTACCAGATTCAAGTCGTCCTCCTGCACTGACTCGTGTCTCAATTTCTTAAATCCTAAAGGCTTAATGACCGATAGTGTCTATAACACGTAGTATTGCAAAACCGTGGAAATCTCAGCTATCATACTCGTGTGCTAGCCTTTATCTAAAAGGTTCGTCACTCACCCAAATTATCAACACCCACGATTTGTGAGAATAATATGTAAACTCCACAAAAGAACGAAGGACCCCCTATTTTCATCCATCCATTATGAACTTATGAGGGATTTAGTGCAGGCATCAATACAGATTTACATGATCTGGAGATGTGCACACAAACATTTTATCACAGGAATTGTAATTGCAGCAAGTTACACCCCTTGAGATTTTAGTTTTCTTGTAACTTTGAGTATGGTTAAAAAGTGGCTTATTTAGAGTGAGAGAAATTTGAGGTGTTTGAGAGTCTACAGTCTAATTTTGTTGGTGAAAATAATAGATGGTAAAAGGTTTTGAATTTTTATTTTTTGGGTTACTAAAAAACCACTTTTCTTGGTAAGGGCTTTTCCAAAGTATACTGCACATACAGCCAAGAGAAAACAAACCTCTTTGAATCAAAGCTGATGTTATTGCTAGAGTTTCTCCGTCGATCCACATTTACTGGTATTTTCTCCTCCCCTTGATAGTTTTCCAGAGAATAACCAAACAAAGCAGTCATCTTACTGACCCAGTACTTAGGAGGCGAAAAAATGCAACTTCCACAACACAAGTACATACATACCCGTATGCATCCCATGTACGCTCCATATCTTCAGCATCAAGCTCTTCATACAATGCATCAATAATCACAAATGTATAAACACCAATAGGAACACCATGAGGCATATTTCATCTCATAAAGTAAATACTTTCTTGAGCAAATGTAATGAACCATTTCACAAATGTATCCCCACCACAAATAGATATAATCCCTTCCCTATCTCCATCTGCTTTTCAAAAAGCTGCAAACTTTCTATACAAATCTCCTCCTTTGAATATCATCTGGCAAACATTATGCATCAATTGCTTACGCGCTCATAAATCTCCCTAACCCTCTCTTTATTGCCCACACTTTCTTCCGAGCAAATGTAATCGCCAACCATGAATCATAGGATGGCACCGCATGAATCCCTCGTGAATTCCCCTCACGGATCATTTTACCGAGCTCAAACTTAATATAAGACAACCAACCTTCGGTCGGGCCTCATCCACCTCTTGAAAAATCTCCTCTTACTTCCCACAATAGCATCCTCAATCCCTTCCCGTGATTTATCTCCTTCATCTCCATGCTTTTCAAAAGCTACAAACTTTCTATACAAATCCTAAGCCTGCCCTTCCTTTCCATCGGACGTGGCGGATGAATCGAATCATCTAGGTGTGATCGGTGATCTTCTTCCGCCGGGGCGGATTTCCACCTTATATCCGCGGTGATCCGGATTGGGTCGGGGCGGAGGTCTTGTTCTTGACCGGGTGGGACGCGGGAGCTTCACCTCCGTGTCCTGTCGGGTCTGGTCGGAGTCCGCCATTGCCCGAGCCTTAGGGTTTAGCGGTGATCGAAAGAGGGAAGAAGAGAGAAGAAGAAGAAGATCGATTGAGGGGGAAACCCTAGACGGAGGATGGGCAACGGTACGAGAAGAAAAGCGGGGGAGGAAAACCCACCGATTGGTGCCCTGATAACATATATCAATTGTCATCGTTCATACACTTAATCAAATAATAGGGGATAACACCGGCGCTTAGCGCGTAATTAAGTAAATTATGCATATAAAAATAATAATTATCTATGAAATAGGTGAGTAGGAAATATTTGAGCAAAAAGAAAAAAAAGGTCTAGTAGGAACTAAAAGAATTCAAGGTAATTTTTTAAGTTTACAGGTGAGAAGACAAAGAAATTCGGTAGCTATTTATTTATGAAAACCCACCCTGATATCGAGAAGAGAACTGGACTGGACAAGGTCGGTTCACGACCGGATCGGTCGGTCCCAGTTCAATTCTCAGGTTGGACCGGGATTGGCTGATTTTTTTTTCCTTCTTTTTAACAACTTTTCCTGCTTTTTCATATCTCAAGTGTCCTCTAAGAACCGGATCCTTATTTTGCTTTTCAGAATTTTGTCATGTGGTGCGGGTGCCCCAAGAATCCAGTTTGGTGTACAAGGAAACGATTAGCGAAAAGGGAAAATCATACAAAAGCGAGAGGCGACGGGCATGGTCGAGCACAGTTCTGAAGCGATGAACTCACGGTCGAGGATAGAGGAGCTTGAGTGATGAGCGACAGTGAGAGAGAACGGTGTGAGACGAAATTGAGAGAGGCTATGTGACGCTCAGAACGTCACACGCGACACGCGCCTTTTATTTTTACTAACCTTTATTAATAATTCGTTGCCCTTAGTGGCTTTGACACCTTGGAATTACATTTGGTAGTCAAGATCACATGACCGCTTTGATAATCAAACTTAAGTTAGTGGTAAGACTTATATAAACCGTAAACAACTTCCCGACCCTAGAATCTCTGGTCGCATAGGAATCGAGATGACATTCCATCTTGATTCTTTCCACCTCAATAGTTTAGTGGCGATTCCTCGAAATGTTTGGTTGTTGAGAACTTAAAATGAAATTCAACGTCATGCGTGATATGGGCTTGGGAGAGTTCATGCGAGATCGATGGACCATTGGCCCGCCTTTTGAGCAATACCCTAAACCCTTTCCTTTCCACCCCCTCCAGAAAAAGAGGGTGTGACAATGTTCATCAAATTGTCATCGATTGCTTCAAAATCGGTCTTAGAACTAATCATACGATTGTCCCAAGCCACCTCCTAATACACTACGGGTTCATCGGTTGAGATTAACAATAATCAACCCCCACTTATGTTCACAAAGCGCTAGGCCAATATCGTTAATAGCAAATTAAGGATAATTTCACCGCGAACCAACCCGACGATACACATATCGCAAGCCTAAATCATTCATTTAGAAATCACATACAAAGGCTAACTAAGCATGCATTTTGACCAAATGACCTTGAACAATCATCAATCAATTGAGTGAGCCAAATTGGATCACTTCTCCAATTATTAACTGATTCTGGACAATTTTGTTTCGACTTATTTGAGTGCCTTAACGATCTATCCATTGAATGATTCAAGCATCATTGGAAAGATTGAAGTGTGTAGTTTAATTGTCATTATACTACTTGACCTGGTTCGGACTCATTTGACTTGAAATTGACCCGGAGCCGACACTGCTCCTTATTTAGACTCGGTTCTGACGCGGAACTTTGAAAATACGCAAAAAATATCAACTTGGTCAGAACTGCCTGAAATTTTACTGGAAGTTGGCTCTGTCCCTAACAACTTTCAAGTTTTAATTTTTTTTTTCAAATAAGTCCTTGAACTATGCTAACATTGCAATCTTTTCCAGGGACTCAATTGTATACTCTGTTTTTTAGGCCAAAACTGACCTTGTCCGATTTTTGGCCAAATTGGCCCACTAAATTTGCTAACAAGTCCTCCAACTTTCCAGTCTACTATTTTAGACCCCAACGAACAACTTTTTAGTTTTGAATTTTTGCATAAAAGACCTCTAACTATGCTAAATTTGTGAAACAAAGTCTGAAAAGAACTGAAATCCGATTTTTATGTTAAGCGCAAAAAGTTTTCGCTACTTTGCGGATGCAAGATTACTGATCAAACAACATCGGATTTTTACGCAAATAATATCATTGCAAAGATCTTAATACATATTTATAGAGATATCTCACGAAGATTTTTAAAATTTCTAAAAATCGGAGAATGAGCAGAGGTCAAATCAACTCCAAATTTCAGATTTCACAAACACGATCAAACTTGAAACTAAGCTAATTTCCAGTCTGACCGAAAAATAACAAGAAGCTAATTTCCAGCACTTTCAAGCAACATTCAACCTTGTTCGTCATTATTCAACAAATTTCCAGTAACTTTGAACTTCATTCATCCATGGTAAACATCAGTCACTTAAGCGATTATCTAACATGCATATCTAACTCAATGAAATTGAAATTGAAATCAAAGGTACATGCTCGGCTAATAGCAAGATTAAGCACAAGAAAAATCCTAAACGTGCGATTGACTGAGGCATCATGGAATTAAACATGCAAGTTTAATGAATCTACCTCAATATTAGTTCTCTGGTGCACCATTGAGGATGATCGGCTTCTCTTCGAAAATTCTCGAGCAACGCCGGCCAATGCAACCTCAAGGAGACGCCTAGGAATGAGAGCCGCGGTCCATTGTATATAAATGCCATTAGAGAGGAAGCTTTGGAGAAACTCGCATCAAAACGCAAAAAGAGGCGAGAGTAATTTTTTGGGCCAGGGTCGCAACTTGCAAGTTGTGACGTTTTGGTATGACTTGATATATCATGGGATGCTCTTGCTTTGGAGGTAGGAAGAAGAAGGGAACCAAGCGTTCCGACGGGGGGATCTTATGGCTCATAAAGTAATGTCACTTTTTTTAAATTACTCTTGACCTCTGTATATGTTCACTTCTTGTTGTATTCATTTAAGATACAGGATTGACGTCATCTCTGATTCCAATTAAAACATTGGTACAGCGTGTAATAGCCCTATACGATAGCATGCTAAAATAATTAAAACAGATACCAGCTTTTACATCCATGCTAAATTGAGCATCATCCAAATTTAGACTTTAAATCAAATCAAATTGCTTCTAGACAATTTCCTTTGTTTGTTTCAACATTTTAGAAATTTGAGTAAAGTTCGTAAAGGAGTGAGATCGGATATTTTAGAGAGTTTTGAGTCACTAAATCTGGGATACGGAATAAAGTTCGTGAGAGAGGTTTTCCCCGATTAATAATTTCTTTAATGAAATCGATATGGATTCATAACCTCATGGGACATGTGATCATTTATAGATGGTCTCTCAATCTATCTCTTCACCTTGGCGAATTCAAAGTCAACTCAGCGTTCTTCACCTGTCAACATGTCGTTTGGTATCATTTATTGTTCAAACCTCTTAGCCCCTTCCAGATTATAAACAAAACCCAATGCAACCAACTACACAAGCACAATAACCATATCAAAACAATTTTCTCTTCGCAGACAAAACCCAATGCAACCTCCTACACAAGCATGGTACCCGTATCAAAACATTTTTCTCTTCGAATGTATGAATGTGGAGCATCAATGACACGTATGATTTTGTTGTGATTTTGTTAAGGCGAAGGTAACATACCTTGGTGCGCTGGGAATGATATATGCCAGATTAATGCTGAATGATATATACCTTGGTGCGCTGGGAATTAATATATGCCAGAATGAGAAGTAGCTCATTTCATCTTTAGTTTTACCAAACTGAGAAGAATGCATCCACAATTTTGGAAATCTATCGGTCAATGCTGAGAAACTAACATTGGCATTGTTGAGTTGATAGGTTTTCTTTTGCAGATAATTCTATTGCAACTTTAATCCTTGATTACCTCGCCGAAACTTACATGGGGTTTCAGTGGGCCTTATGTTCATGCCGTCTCCTTTCACATAATAGTTTAAACTTTTGTATAGGATATTCTAACATGGTATTAGAGCGAGGTTTTCCCCCACTTTTTTTCTCATGTGAAGCTTTCCATTAGTCAATTCCACGTAACGTGCTCTTTATGTTTACTGACGAGAGGGGATGTTTGTTCGTAAAATTCTACACGTGTTAACAAACGTGTTAAACAAGTAATATAATGATGAGAAGAGTATCGTCCCACAGAAATTGATAATAATAAACCAATTAAATATTAAAAATAGGCTAATTCTAAAATTTATCTAACAGATCAAAATATAATTGAGAACAAATAAAAATTGACAATTTTTAAAAACGAAATTTTATAAACTAAAGGCAGATAATCAATCAGGTAAAATATGTTAGAACATCCGATTTCACCATAACCACTAGGTATGAATTTTGTATCATTATGCATACAATAACAATATCAAACATGTGATAGCGGAATTTCCTAGTCTATTTACTATCCTATCTCTAGGTATAATAAACATACTCAGTTTATCAATGCACTATATTTTTATGTGAATTTAAATAAACATAAGCGTATTAAAATCTGTGAATATTTCCTGTTTACAATGAATCTTTTGAACCACCTTATCACCGAAAGCTACACAAATAATATAGTGTATTTCTATCCACATTTAATTCATGGTTATATATTATAATGAGCAATTGCATATTATCACTTCTCAGTCTCAAACATGCACATCAGATCATTCAAGTGGTAGCCAATCACCTAAACACATTAAGCACAATAATATATAACTCACATGAATAAAATTACTTGCAAAGCATAAAAAGTATAAAATTCATATCATCATGATTAGGTTACATTGTAGCTCTAACAAAGAAAATTAGAATATAATAGAAAAAGAAACGACAATAGAAATTAAACCAAACATCTTGAATCAAAGAACAAGAATTCTGTCACCACTTTTGTCTTCTCTTCAAAATACTTGAAAAACTCTCAAAACACTGAAAATAAAAATGATCTCAAAAGAAACAAAAAAAACCTCCATGTTCCCCCAAGTTATCCTACTTATATGATAACGTCCAAGACTACTCTCACGAGGCAATTGCTTCTTTTTCGCATAAAATTAGGAAATAAATCGCAAAATTTCCAATGTGGTATCCACCTTCTAACTCTTCTCTAAGTCGCATATTCCTTTCCTTCTTTTTGCCATATTTTTCTTATTTTCTCCATATCTCAATATTCTGTATAAACAACAAAAAATTAAGTAAATAAAAGAAAATCCAAATATATTCTAACAAATATTGCATTATTTATTGCCTAGAGTAGATAAAATAACTCTATTTTTATAGAGTTATCAATGTTGAAATATCCCACAACACTTACCTATGGTTTTCCAATGGGCCTTAAATTCATATGGTCTCCTTTTACTTATTAGTTTAAGCTTGAGCATTTTAACAAGTTAGAACCGCTCTCATAGAGTTGAATGAGAGCCAAAATTGCGATTCCCTTTCTAGCTGTGTTGGCTTGCTTCTCATGTAACTTACAAAACTTGGATATAGAAAATATTTTCCTTAGTGCACTACTTTTAATAATTTTTTAATTTGTACTTTTTCTTTTATCTTGTATTTTTATTTTTTAAAACTCAAATTTTTAATTTTTTTATTTTTGAATTTTTTAATAATTCTTTTCTTTTCTTTTCTTTTCTTTTTTCTCTTTGTTTTCCCTTTCTTTTTCCCTTTGCAGGTCATCGACCACAGCGAAGGCTGGGCACCTCAGCCTCACTCGCGCAAGGCCAACGAGGCTCGAGCGAGGCCTCGCCTCGCCTCAAATGAGACCGAGCATCGTCGGATTTGGCAAGGAGAGGATAGATTGAGCCTAGCCTCGCTCGCAATCAACTCGTGAGCTTTGCAGATCTGGGGAATTATTGGCTTTGTGTCCATTATTAGTGCTTTCTATACCAAATTCTATTATTGGGCAACTTACAAAATGAAGTTGTCAATAATTTCGTTGACTTGGCAAGTTAATTTTTGTCATCTTGTCCATGAAGTCTCTTGGGCGTGAATCATGTATTCCCTCTCAAGAACACTCAATTATTGAGGTTCTTATTTAATCCCAATGGCTAAGCTTCCTTTGGGCACTAACTTCACTAAGCTTAACTTAATAAGTAACTAAGATAATTTGGGAGTTTTATGTGCTATAATCAATCGACCATCCAATTTGGAATCAAGGTTCGGTATAAAAATATGTCCAAGTACGATTGGGCGCAACCAATCCAAAGATCGGGCTGAACGGTGTAAGGCCCAACCAGCCAAGCTAACTAGGCACATGGCTTGTTTGGTCAAGCCTAACTGGGCGCGAGGCCTAGCACACGGCCGGGCGATACGGGCACAAGGCCAGGGCACATGATCGATCAGGACAAAGTAAGTCGGGTCGATGCACGAGCATAGGGCCGACTGCAAGGGCACGATGCTAGGCCGAATGGATGGTGTGTCGGGCGCACGGCTAGGCTACATGAATGAGGAGCCAGTACATGAGCCGAACACAAGTATTAGCACACGACCAGGCATAATGCGTGGCCCGTGGCCAAGCCTGATTAGCACGAGACTAGGTATTGGGCGGAACTGACGGGCATAAGGCATGGCACAAGTGTCAAGCACAATGACTAGCACACAGTTGAGCACAAGGCCGACTCATGGCCTAACTAACGAGCACAAGGGCCGGTCCATGACCGAGCATAAGGCCTGGCTTACTTTGCCGGCACAAAGCTTGGTCCACGACCAAGCCACAAGGCTCTTGGCTTGGTACATGACTCGTCCATGGCCTACCCAACTTAATGCAACAATCCATGGCCGATTCGCAATCAGTCCATATTCAAGCATCAACGATCCATGATCGACCTTCGGTTGTCATGTAACTGCATGGAATTGAGTACCATGGAATCGATTCATGGTCGCCCACGACCGCTGTATGGCCAAACAGAATCACCCGTCACCGATACATGCCCACGTGGCATCGACCCATGGTTGTTCTGGATCATTCCATTGTCAACCCTTATGGTTGAGCAATCGTTCCATGATCAAATCACTCTAATTGACTTGTATGATTGGAGAGTAGTTTCATTGTTGACCTCTTGGCTGATCCATGGACGATCCTTCGATTGAACCATAACTAATCATTTAGATACCCGTTCTGACCATGCCAACTGATCCATGGCTGACCTTCGGATCGATTCACACACCAATTGCCTCGCCATTTCCCTTGGTCAATTCAAGATCCAAATCAAGGATGTCACATCATCAATTCAATGTCATCATATGCCATGTCATTTAGTAATTGCTTTAGGTGAGTATAATTCAAATTGCATGCCAGGTTAGAATAATAACAATAATTCTACCTGTCATTAGAATTAGGACGTTTAGATAAATTGCATGTCACATGTCATGTTAAGTTAGGTCATAAATTAGATAAAAATTGCAACTCATGCATTACATATAGACTAGTTTTTATAAAAAAAAAAAAAAAAAGAATTAGTTAGAGTTGCATTACATTTAGAAATTCATGTTTAGGCTATGTATGCGTTTTAGTTAACATCTTGTAGACATCGGGACAAAATCATAGTGAATTTATGCTTTGCTTTGCATTGAGGTTAGCCCTATCTCTACAATTTATTTATTGCTTTGGTTTATTGAGTGTTAAATTATTGATTACGCACCCGCTTGATCACCTGCCATATGTTAGTGACTTAAGTTAAAATTGACCAAGACCACCTACAAAATAGCTTTGAAATAAAGAAAAAATGTACCGAAAGGGCAGTAGGTTCACCTAACATAATCAAGTCCCCGTTTCTGTCAATCTCTGGTTCGTAAAAGTAAAATATTACCATATACTTTACTTAAGTGTTTAATAGACCTACCAATAACTAATTAGTAGTGACTCTTAGTTGAATTAATTTTCAATTTAAATTAATTAAATCAAAATCGAAAGTTGCGGTTGGTTTAAGCTTCAGAGAATTTGTGCTAAGCCTTTTTGGGCTTAGTAATCCATTGCTTTCCCATAAGTGGTTCACCTCTAGGAAGGTCGCAATATTAGAGAGTAATCCTAAAGTGGAGGTAGCTGAGGGTGAGCCTAATTCTACTTATTTTATTAGGTGAAAAGAGTAAAGTAGTCTAAACTAATCAATTATAATTGAAGTGATCATAAGTCTAATTGATTTTTATTTTTAATATATTATTTTTTAGCTAGAATATACTAATTAAAATCTAAACTAACCTAATTATGAATAAACTAGCCTAATTAACATAAGACTAGACTAATTGAACCTAAAGCTAATCATCAAGGGTCGCTTCCTCCGTGGACCGCCGCAATGGGCTTCTTGGCCGCCACTCCAAGCTCCGGTCACCTACCGTCAATCATTGAAAGCATTCAATCCGCACAACCACTCAAATTGGTTAATTAGCAACGTTCACCCAATTAATTATCATTTAAGAAGAAATCATTTGGGCTTGGGAATTTGAAATTAGACATTTGATTCGATTGCCCCATCCACCTCATAGAATAGGGATTGGTTAATCAATTCTAAGTGATAATTAGCCCTCACTCGTATTTCACCAAGCAGTGGGCTAAGTCACAAAGCACATAATTAAGCTCTAATCACCCAATCCTAGACTATTTGCCGAAGAATTTGCATCATTAAGTGCAATTGAACCTAATATACGTCTAATCAATCACACACAAGTTCAATTAAGCATGCATTTAGGCTAATTATCCTTTGGGTATCAAGAAACACTTGGTTGCTCAAAGAACTACTTCTCTGTTTTTTCCCTGTTTTACCCATTTGTGTTTTGATTCAATTAAGTGCCTTAATAATGTCCAAATTGAATGGTTCAGGTACCAAATTAAATCTTGGGAAGTTTACTTCAAATTTCATTCAGAACCTTTTCTCCAATTTTGGACCGAATTACCCAACATTACTGATTTTACTGAACTGGTCAGGATTTGACCCACTTTCGACCCGAATTATGAAAAATGCAGGAAAAATAGAAAATGATGTCGAAATGACGCCAAAATGTTTTGAATGCTGGCCCAGCATGTTCTTTTCAATTTTCGTTTTTTGAGTTGTTGCAAAAGAGCCCTCTAAGTTTAGGTAAAAACTTAATTTACATGCTGGCCTCATTTCAGAATAGTTGTTGAGGCCTAATCGGACGATGCTTGTTGATAGTGCGCATAGTGTGCTGATGCTCACGTCGGGATCTGCGGGGACTACGGAGATGTCCTTCCCCTTCATCAATTTCTTCGATTCCTTTTTGCTTTTTCTTGATTTCTTGCAAGGTGCCATTGCATCCCAACTTGAACTGCTTAACTTGAAAGGGAGTGGAGGCTAAAGACTAAAGAAGACTGCAAACTGTGAAAATGGTGTTCCTAAGCAAGAGTCGGGTGCTCTAGAAATAAAAATTAAAAAAATTGTTCAAGTAAATTTAAAATGGCCAGTGAAGGCTAAGCAGATGAAGGGGCCGAAGCCGGATTGTGTCACGGTACAGAAGAAGTAGTCAGTGTACTTGAGTTGGTGATGGATGACGAAGCAGAGGAGGGTGTAGAGGTTGGCCCTGCTTAGAACAGTAAGCAATCTCGGGGGCACCGAAGGAGTAGTAGTCAGAGCCTAACCGAAACTCGTGGCCGACACGGAAGATCTTCAAGAGGTCGCCGTGCATGGTGAAGTGGTAGAGGGCATCCATTGGTGGAGTAGGAGATGGCGATTGAGAGGGGTGTGTATTGTCTAGAGAACGCTTTTATATTTAACCCAAAATCAAAACCTGAATCTTTTTCCATGATCCATGGATGTCCTAGGCTGGACTTACACCAACACCTTCACGCCCCATCCATAACTCGACCCTCAAGCTCTCTCACTAACTCGACAAGCCGGTCAATGGTGCCATCCATTATGTTAAAAATGAATCGGTACATGTAGCGTATGGGTCAAGTCGAGTATTGATCATGAAATTTGCGTTGTAAATAAATGAGTCGAAACGGGTTAAATAAGTTAATTTGGGTCGGACCATTCATGATCAAACCCAAATCTCATTTGATGGGCCTAACGGAAGTATGCGATTACACTAATTAGACAAATTTTATGATTTGATTGCATTATTAAAAGTTTTAGGTTTTTTATTGGACTTTAGGAGTTTTGCTACCTTATTCCTATAATCTTGTTTGGATTTTCAGTGAAAGTGCTTTGAAAGCATCGGTAATGGAAGTCAGGTGTCATGACTCAAGTCAGAGGTGATCGTGGTTTCACAAACATGGAGTTTGAACGGGCCCATAGGCCCATGATCGAACAGCTTCAACAATGCTTTCAGCCCGTCAAGCCCGATTAGTTTTTTTTTTTTTTTGTTTTTGTTCTTTTCATTTCAGGGACCTGCCCGGAGATCTAATCAATGAGTGGATCTAGGCATGCCGAGCTCGAGAGTCCTTTGTCCAAGCTTGTCCAAAATCGAGTCAGAGACTCGGTGGGTTGTTATGATGTAATCAACTATAGAGGCAATGTTGTAAATGGCTTATGTACCATTAGTGAATGTTCGATTTGGTTGATTAACTTTAATTTCATTCAATTTCAACCTTTAAGTCTTTGACGAGAACTAATTTAGCCTGTCGAATCTTTTTAGCCAGGTTGGCATCTAAAGTGGCAATGCAACTCGGTCATAAGACCCACATTTATTGATGCACTTGTATTCATACAACCACATCAACAAAGCACACACATAAAAAAAAAAAAAAAAGTATCAGAAAAGTTCAAAATCTTTTGCATTTGTGTCTATTTAATCTTAAACCTTTTTTATACCAATTTAATACTAAACATTTTATCTTTGTGCCAATTTAGTCCTTCCAATTAATTTTGGCTAATTTGCCAATGTGTATGATAGCCAGCTTATATGGCACCACTGGCTCTGACATAAATAATTTTTAATAATATTTTTTTTATTTTTGATTTTTGAATTTTTTTTTTGGTTCCTTTCTTCTTCCTTTGGTTGGTGACTAGCCACCAGCCATGGCCAAGCGGGCTCGCCCAAACAAGACCACCGTCGCCCACCACAAGCGAGGCCCAACCGACCCTCACCTTGGCAAGGTCGTGCCCCGGCGAGGGCCGACCTCGCCAGATCTATTGAGGAGAGCCCTCGCTAGGGTTCACCGTTGCCTAGGCAAGGGTCGACCTCGCCCAGACCAACGCTCGTCGGGCCTTGCCTGGGCAAGGGCGAGCCTAGGCAAGGGCTCCCCTCGCCAAATCTGGCCAAGCCGCCATGGCTTGGGCAAGGGCCAGCCTCGCTAGATCTGGCGAGGGGAGCCCTCGCCGGGGTACGACGTCGCCTAGGCGAGGCCAACCCGCCCGGCTATGGCCAGTGGCTGATCACCGGCTAAAGGTAGAAGAAAGGAATAAAAGAAAAAAAGTGGAAAAAGTTTTCATCGCGTATAAAGATAGACACCGTCTAAAACTTGACTACCAAAAGAAGAAGTTTTTCTCACCCCAAAAATCAAAAGATTATCAATGTGGCAACAGTAAAGACTATTCTAGATGAACTTAACACTTCCAGGGGCTGCTACGCAACACGCACATGCTTGTTTAATTCTTAAACAAGCTCGAACAAAAAAGATGTTCAAGTTGTCAGAAATTAAGCTGTCATTCAAGTGAAGGACCAGAAATGTGCTCACTTCGATATAGAAGTAGCATCTTCGGGTGGGTCTGCAGCTAACACCCTCTTATAATAATTCCAGGATGGATTTGACTTTGTAATTGCGCTTTGACCAAATGGATTCTGCTCTACATACTTCCGAACATCGTCGGCCAAAGCTAAGCTTTCTAAGTAGACCCGCAGGTCACCTCCACATGAAGCATTAATTGCGAATAAAACATTTAGAGCACTGATGAAAAACTGCAACTGGGAGAATGAGAGCATTATCAGCCACTGGATGATCTTTTTCCAAGAAAGATATAATAAGCCTAATGATACAGTAGCAGATAAAGAGGTAGCAAAATAATGCACAAGGCGACCTGCTCACCCGCAAAATATGCAAATATTACAATAGGCAGAAAAAGTTTGATCTATAGCTTATTCAGCATGATCTAAGATTCCATGAGCTTGGAGAAATCTGGAGACATAGGGACAGCTGTAATAACAAATTTACGGGCAAACAACCAAGTAGATATGTACGTCTGCTGACTAACAAAACTGTCAACAGATCACAAGGTGATATCTAATACTTCTAGCACAGTAAAATAAACAAAGTGCCAACTATATGAATGTCCAGGATGATGAACTCAACAGGGTATAAAATTGACCAAGTTTATGTCACTATGTTATCCCCGGTCAAATTATACATACAAAACTAAAAGAAAGCACCCACTATCGATTCAACTATCTATTGCACCCTTTTAGAATGCACAGAAGAGAAATTAGAGCATTCTCAAAAGAACTATCATTTATTCAGCTACCTGCTATGGCTTCTTCATGAGATTATTCAGTATATCTTAAATAAAACATAGAAAAAGAGATCTATGTGAAGGTGCCTTAAGAAATAATGTCTTCAATATTTGTAATTTCTAAAACAGAGAAAATACATGCATATTTAACGTCTCTCACCTAAAGAATTGTCTTTGGCATCTCTATAGTGATATGAGTAGGGAAATATTCCAGTGTTTGCCTGGATGAGGATAGGTCCAACAGGGATAAACCGATGTTAGTCATACTATTCAAATATGAACCAAAACAGCTGTAGAAACGAGACCGCTTATCTGACTAACCGGATTGCGAAGGGCTTTGTATGGAGAATCATCCAACAGCAAAGTGTTTGACTCATTATACGCTCCCTTCTCCCATGGAAGATTTGGCTCGAGCTTTTCCCACAATTTGCTAAGTTCCTTCAAAACCAGGGGCTTCTCCCTGTTCTCAATGGTAGTGAACTTTGTTGTAGTACAGCGAGACTGATCCTGTAACATCAATTTCTATTAAGATTTGACTGCAATAAACTAGAATCTAATAAAAAATGACAACAATAAACTAAAAATAAAAATTATATGATGTTATTATCATTAAGATGCATAAAGGTTGAGACATTTACTTTTTAACTGGAAACCAATAGCTACCACAGAAACGGTTTTTTTTTTTATACCTTACTACAGAAACGGTTACTCACAGTAGTTTAAGTATATGCTTTTACTAATTAGGCATTGTAAGCAAAACTTTAAGGTAATTATGCAAGTTAAACCAAGGAGCTAACGATAACTACAAAAAGAGAAAGGGGACATCTCATGGGTACAAAGTCAATTTCCAACTTATTCAGGGATGTTGAGGATTCTTATTAATGCGAAAGAATAAAATATCATAAAGTTCAAAAAAGCAGGGTGAAATGTGGCTCGCTTCCTACTTACTTTACCCAAAAAAAAAAATGTGGCTCGCTTCCAAGGATATACCAATATATTCTCAAGGAGCGATGCAATCACAAAGTTGACAGAGATATAATCACAGGATAGAAGGACAACTAGATCAAGAGAATATAATCAGTTGGAAAATAAATACTGAGTATCCATTCCATCTGAAGAACAGGAGGCCGCAGGACAATAGAAGCAAAAACAGAAAAACTTTCCCACACTCTTCGGCTGAAATTTAAGAGGCTGATCCTACACTCAGGCTCTTAGTCCTATTAAGCTTCAGAGATCAATCTTACACCAAACAGATGAGGAACTGAAAAGTAGCTCTTATTCTTTCTTAATGGTCTGCAGTCAGTCTCCATCCACGCAAAATGAGCAATGGGACAAAATGGACACCAACATAGAGAAGAAAAGCTTCATGTGAGAGCTGCTTACCCAACAGAAAAGCAATTTCCCTTTGGAGTCGCCCATAAGAAAGTCTACAACTGGATCCAGATTTCTCCTGTAAAACGAATAACTAAGACTATATAGTCCACAGTGACTATTAAAGCTGGGCAACCTTTATCGTGAAGTGACACACACCCACCCACAGAACACTAGGTTGTCAGGATCGGGATCCCAAGTAGGATCGTTTCGCGATCTTCGATGATCAGATCGAAAATTGTAAGATCCTACAACTTTATTGAATTGGCACCTAAAATATGAAATTCTTACTTAACTTACTGTAATTAGATGCATATTAACCTTAAAAGGTGGTATTGAAGCTCAAAGGTAGGGTTCCCTCACAAGAGAACACTCGGGTATAAATTCTTGCTTGCCTGAAAAGACAGGATGGCCTTCTAAAGCTGGATCAGTGAAATCGTAGTTGGGATGGCAATCCTACCCAATTTTTCTTATGATCTGGATTGTTCAGAGTCTTATGATGGTGCTAAAGGAATTACAAGAACAGATCATAGACAGAACAACGTACTTTGTCCTTGATGACCAAACCCCAACAGCAAATTTCTTAAAGCTAAACTGTAAAAAATCATCAACAAAGGGCCTTTTGAATACTGCAAGAAGAGCGAACAATGAGTTAGAACTATGTTCTTAGATTATATAAGAAAAATCAACAACCTTTCACCAATTCTCAACTCTTTACCTGCTTTTCCTGACACAATTAAGCCCGGTATATATCTGTAGTCAACATGTGGACGTATATCTGCCAAGAGTCCATTCAGATCAAGTATAAGAACCCTTTTTTTAGAAGGTTCAGCACTAGTCCTCTCTGACGATATCTCCGGAATTTGCAAGGGCATGCTTCCTTTGTTGATATTGATATCTAATTTAATATCACCTTTGGACACCAACAACTCTGACGAAGGATTTACTTCATCGATCTGCCTATTTACCCTGACATCATTCCCATTTGAGTGCTCACAACAAGAAACAAGCCCAGAATCAACTGAAGCTTCTCCATTGCAATTAAATGCAGCTTCAATTCCTTTATCAACACGAGACACATGCTCTTCCGCTGTCTGAACCTGGAAAAGCTTTTCAGCATACTTGTTTTCTGTAGCCCCAGTCACAGCTGCACTTTCAACTAGAACAACCTCAGCCGCACTATGCAGCTTGATAGTCTCAGGTTTTTCTGGAAGATCAGGCCTCTGCTCTGGATTATGAACAGAGGCTTCTGCTTTCAAAGTTCCTATGGAAACCTGTGCTAACGTAACTTGTATTCTTTCGTCTATTTGCTCGGATTTACTATCTGAAAGATTAGAGATATGAGCTTCATCAGAATGAAAGGAAGTCTCTTTATGAACAAGGTCCTCAGAAAAATCCACAGTTCCTGTTGTTAACCTTGATGGTGGTTTTGTCCTTGAATCGGTCTTGAGTTTTTCAACACTTTTCTTCTTTGAAGAAGTACTCGTATTGCTAAAATCACTCAAAAGGGTATGAGCTTCTCCATCTACATCTTTTTCTAATGAACACAAATTCTTCTCAATGACACTTTCCTTACCATTGGTTGAGGAAAATTCCTTCAGAATATTTTTATCCAATTCAGCGACTTGTGAAACACTACTTGGAATTTCAGTGAGCGTATCGCTCTTCCCAGAAAGTTTTTCCTCTTTTCTCAACCTCTTAAAAAACTTTCTCTTCTCCTTCTTTCTCTCTCGCCTCCTGGCAAGGATGATTGCTTTCCTACTTGGTAGGCTCTTCTCATGCTCCAAACTTTGATGGGAATTGCTAGAGGAACAGGTTATATTATCTTTAATGTCCGGCTCATTAGCTTGCAGGACATAATATGGGACTTCTGCACCAATATCACCTTGAGTAGTGCCTGTTTCCAGGATCTTTTTCTTTGCAGGTAAAGGATTTAATTCATTGCATGGCTGAGCCTTGGGAATTCTCCTGGGCTGAGCTGGATTCAGCTGCAGAAGGTAAAGAAAAAATCACGTTCACCGACGAATTTTTCTCTGGAAAATAATTCTCTTTATCCATCCCAAGATCCGAAACATTTCTGTTACTCTTCTTTCTCTTCCTTTTTCTCTTCTTTTCCACTACTGAGCCACTACCACCACACGGCTCTGTCTCCATAACTTATTTAAGAATACAATGACCAGAAAACAATTGATCCATATCACTGAACTATTAGTACAACCCGCAAGCCCAGCGTCCTGACTTTGCAGTCTGGTCCCCCATGACATGATAATAGAGATGTCCACATGCAAAGATCTCTTCTTTCAAAGCAGAACAAGAACATTTCCCAGAGATGGATATTTAAATTATGTCAATCCTTAATGCCCCTTTGACCGTTCCCAAGCTGCATTGTGAATGTGAATGAAACCAACACGTTAGCTTGATATATACGCCCTTAATTACGTTCCCTTCTAAAAATCATAATTATACAGGCAAGCATATGCAGTAAGATGCAATCAGTCAGTTCTACTAAAACACCTAATTCTCTGATTGGAGAAAAAATACGGCACTAGATAAGAGTAAACTAGACCAAGAAAACGATGTTAAATCTACAACAAGGCCATTCAAATATCTTTTCAATTAAGCAACTATTTCCTGCATGCACATTATCCCTTCTTGGGTCCACACTCATATGCATGAGACGTAATCTATCAGATGTTGCTTATCCTGACATGATGAACTGGGAATTCAGAACTCAGGTCACCGTAAAACAATAACTTGAAGCTGATTGACATTTTGACGCACAGAGAGTATCATCATTAGTAACTGAAAAGGATTAACTGGATCCTACTCAAACAATTTCTAAAAAAGTAAATTTATCATACTAAGACCGGTTCTTCGTCTGCTTTACTGACCCAAAAATATTTTCATACTTGATTGACACTATGTTTCCTACTCGAAGATTTGAAGATATTGCTTCAGCAGTGGACAAGTACCAAAAGCCACGTATGACCTATCTACGTAGAAGCCACAAGCGATAACACATCAGTCTTTCCCGGAGATTTGGTTTACTAGGATGATGAAAGAATCATTCGCGTCACGAAGCAGCGACTGATTCTACTCAACAGTATCAGCTACCAAAAAAAGAACCAGTCAAATCCAAGACGCGAAGCAAACCCAATTGAGAGAGAGAGAGAGAGAGAGAGAGAGAGAGAGAGAGAGAGAGAGAGGCGACGTCATCACGAAAGAACGCTCGGGACGCAATGCCCAGAAGACGCAAAACCCATCGAAACGGAAAACAAAATGCAGAAGAAAAGTCAAGCAGCATTCACCATTCTTCGCACAGCCGGAGACACAGAGAGAGAGACGCAACACAGCAATGCGATCGGGGTGAAGGAGGAGAAGATGATTTCGGTAAAAAGAAAAGGACACAGGGACGAAGAAGTGAAGAAATCCCTATTTCCAAGGCGCGAAGTTCTCCTAACATATTGTTCATTTAAGTTTATATACTGTCGTCGTAACAATACAAACAGTCCCTAAACTTTAATTCGATATGTAATTTAATCGCTAAACTTTTAATTTATTCAATAAAATCTTTGAATTTTAATCTAATGTTCAATTTGGTCTATAAACTTTTAATCTGTTCAATATGATCCCTGAACTTTTAATACAAATTTGATTCATGAACTTTTAATCTATTCAATGTGATTCTTGCACTTTTAGTACATGTTCAATTTAGAACATATACTAAAAGTGCATGGACCACATTGAATAAATTAAAAGGTCATGGACCAAATTGAACATTAGGCTAAAGTTCAGGGACTATATTAAATAAATTAAAAGTTTAGGGATCAAAATTGCACATTAGATCAAAATTCAGAAACTGTCTGTGTCATTTTCCCCGTTCTTTTCTTTTCTTTGTATATTGCTTATTATTAAAAATTCATGCGATAATTATCCTGATTGGACAAATGTAAGCAAATAATTGAGTTGAATAAACAGATGGCATTGCCATATCACAATGTGTATGCTCATGTGTGCAAATCATTGGAGGACACATTGTGGATTGGGGGTGCAAATTTCTACAAATCTCGACTGTTACAATTCTCTACACCTACATGCCAAAATTCGGATTAAGCAAGTGAATTACTCACTTCTAAGGATCTTCGTACGGATTGTTCAAGTAATTCACTGGATAAAGAGCAGACCCTCGCCGACTCTCGTCTGCGGTTGTCCCTCACCAGCCCAAGATTAGAAAAAGAAAAGAAAAGAAAAGAAGAACAAAATAAAAACTCAGAAATCATTTTAAAATTTAAAGAATTGCAAAGATTGTTCACATCAGTGCCGGTCGGCACTAACTAGACCTCCATGTTAGCAAATTCCGATCAAAATTGTCCGAAAATAACTAAATCAACAAATCGTCAAAAGATTTAGGACTAAATTGACGCAATTAAAATGTTTATGAATGAACTAGCAAATTCTTATAAGGTTTAGTACCAAAATGACCAAATTGAAAGGATTATGACTGAATTGGCATAATCGCAATAGGTTTAGAACGTTTTTGTTAACTTCTCCTCAGGCAATCACCAGTTGAGAATTTCAAAATCATAATTTTTCGTTGACTCAATTTGAGAAAATTGCAACGTATGAGGGAAAAAATGTATAAGAATAGAGAATAATCATCGATTCACTGTTACTGTTGCTCACCCACCAATACTATCTTGACGGAAATTGATTTTTACTATTCTATTGTAAACAACCATTTTCAGAGGCGTAGATGAAACTTTAATGTATGTATTTATCGAAGAGTTATTAGATATTCTTTCAACTTTCCTACATAATATAAATTTTTAATCCACACCGTCCAATATTTTAACAATAGAATGTTAGATTGTGCAAGCTCTCAGGTCATTGGTTTAAGCCTTCATCAAATAACCTTTGCGTAGAATCCCCACTATTTGAACTTTCTCGTAGTTTTTTAAGAATATTTTATGTGTTTATTATATTTAGGGTTAATACCACCAAAAATCTCAAATTGGTACACGTGTGATAATTTTACCCTGAACTTTTTTTTTTACCACCAAAAACCTCAAACTAGTACACATGTGACAATTTTACCCCGAACATACCCAAAAAAACCCAAAGCCGGTATACTTATTACAATTTTACCCTGAACATATCACAAAAAACCCCAATTTGGTACACATGTGACAATTTTACCTTAAACTAAAATTTTAATATTATTTTTTTCGAATTTTTATTAATTATTTCTTTTTTTCTTTTCTTTTTTTTTCTTCATCTTCAACCTTTGGCCTCGTCACGAACCGGTGAAACCGGCCAGAGGTGGGAAGTTGGGTGAGGTTGGCCCCGGGCCGATCACCGGCGAGGGGCCTCCCTCGGCCGGATCGGATGAGGGCGACCCTTATTGAGGTGAGGGTTGCCCTCGCCTGATCCGGCAAGGGCAACCCTCGCCTCGGCGAGGGCTACCCTCACAAGGGCGGGCGAGGCCAACCCTTGCCACGGGCGGGCGAGGGCAACCTCTCGCTTGAGTCGGGCGAGGACAGCCCTCCCCAACGTTGGCGAGGTCGGCCCTTGCCCGACCAAGAAGACAAGCCCAAAACAAGTTTTACTTAAAAGAAGAAGAATTAGCATAATTAAGCAATGCTATAGTTATACTCACAACAACAGAGACCTCAAGTAGACAAAATACATAGCTATAATACAACCAATTTTGCATTTGACAATTTTAAGTAATACTAACATAAACCCCATATTGCATATAAAAGAAACAAAATCAGGTATTCCTTCAACAGGTAAAGCTGACTTAATGCAAACGCGAAGCGCCTGTTTGTTTGTGCTTTTTAGAAAGGAAAAAGCAACCCATCCATTTCAAAGAATTATGAAAAAATATGTGAATCTATGAGTTAGCATT